>PVLA01014214.1:0-31965 GCA_004027455.1 Hydrochoerus hydrochaeris
CAGTTGATCAGGTATCTGATTGAGAAACAGAACAGAGCAGGCCCTTCCTTGGGTTGAGAAACAGATGGAAACACTGCCCAGGAGGCTGGTCTCTGCTCTGTAAACCTGTGAGCTGCTTATGTAAACTGCACTCTGCAGGTGACTCCACCTCACCCTCACTGTGGACTCTGCCCCTCTCCTTGAACTGCCTCGAGGGCCCCTATCTGTGATACATTGAAATAAGCATGTCCACAGCTCCCAACTGCTGAGCTCCAGGAAGGGATGAGCCTGTATTTTTCATACTTTACATAGGTGTTGCCTTTGTTAAGCATTCACTGGGTCTTTTCACAATAATTATTTTGTACAAATTTGCACGTCTTTCTTTTGGCTGAATTGTTAAGCCCTGGGAACCTCCCACCGCCACCTGTCCTTGCCTCTCATCTAGCCTCCCGACCAGAGTGTTCCTGTCTCAATAAAAGGCACTGAACTGACCATGGTGGTGCATAATGGTCATCCCCCACTCTGGGAGGCGAAGGCAGGAGGATTGTCCATTTGAGCCCAGCCTGTGCAGTGTAGGGACTTAGTGAAATCCTGTTTCAAAACTTTTTTTACAGGGCCCCTGGTTCAATTCCCAGAATAAATGGCACTACTATTGACCCAGTTTCATGTCCCAGAAACCTGTAAACTTAGGGGTGTCCCTGGTGCTCTTCAGGCCCTCCCTCACCCAGCACCCAGAGTCCTCAGCATGGTCACTGGCAGGCAGTGTATCTAAATGCAGTCCACAAATCACCCTCACTCCCTCAGATATGCTCCTCTGCAGAACCATCTCAACAACAATCTCTCTCCTTCTCCATGCTATTCAAGATCATTTTAGAGCATAAAGCAGATCAACTTTCTAAGACCCGAGAACAGGGCATTGTAGCAAGCAGAGCTCTATGGGGTGAGGCCCCTGGCAGCAATCTGCAGAGAGGGGCGAGAGCCACACTCAGGCAGATTCTGAAGTCACCACCCTCTCACAGTCACTCTTAGTAGGACCATTTCCACCCACACATCTAATTGGAGGAGACGAGGGACTGTCTGACGCATGGCGTATCTCGTGGGTGCACTTCACTTGTGCAATGTGTACAGTAACTTAGAATGAACAGAAGGTCGTTCAACTTACAATATTCTAACTTGACCATATGCAAAATCAACATGCATTTAGAAGATGCCATGTTTGAATTCTGACCCTCAGTCTTTTCCCAGGCTAGAAAGCCAGGCAGGGGCAGGAACCAGCAGCTCCCAGCCAGGCACAGGACTAGAAGGGTAACTGCCCAGTGTTTACTGGTGCAGTACCAAGCTGCCCTCATCAGTAAGGTGTACTAAAGGCACCTCTGATTTTCAAATTCCTATGGTTTTATCAGGATGTAATCCCATCATAAATCAGATATATCTGTATTTAAATCACTCAAATTGTCCTATTTAAGAAAAGATCTGTAGACATCCTAAAGCACGTCGTTTCAGTGCCTTCTGCAGCACCTTCCCTGAGCTCTTTGTCCCTAAGACCAGTTTGCTGCTCTGGTTGGGGTCTAGAGACTCATGTACTATGTCTTGCTCTTCTGACTGGTGAGGTTGGGAGACCGTAGCAGCTGTAAGAGGTGGTGTGGTGGGAGGGTTCAGAACACTGGGGGTGAGCCTTTGTGGGGGACTCTGAGGCCCTGTTCCCTTCCTCTTCTCTTTCCTTCCTGGCCAGAAGGTGAGTGGCTCTGCTCCGCCATGTGCACCCCAACATGATGTGCTCCCCACAAGCCCCAGAGCAATGGGACAAATCACTGATGAACTAAAATCTCCAGAAGCACAAACCAAAGCCCACTTTTCTCCTGGTGGGTTCACCATCTCAGGTGTGTGTCACGGGGGTGGAAGCTGACCAGCCGTGCTCTATCTCTGCTCTACCACAGACTCACAGAGAGATAATGATGCTCCAGCGGGCAGGGCAGGGCTCAGTGGCAGAGTGCACCTTAGTGTGCATAGGCCTTGGAGTTAGTGCCCGGCACTTCTTCCTCCAAAAGGACATCCTGCGGCTGCCGGTCTGCAGTGGACAAGCCCTGCCAAGCCCTGACATCCGCACTAATATATTTTCCATTGGGACCTGTGCTTCCAAGGCATCTGCAAGACAAGGTGCAGTGTGACGGGAAGAGCTGCAAAGGCCCGAGGCTGCTCCCGTCACTGAAGGGGCTGGGAGCAAGTTCCCATAGAGCACCAGTGCTGTCACTTGGTGATGAGCACGGCAGAGTTTTAGGAGTCAGTGCGCACCCAGCCCTCAGTTCAGCGCTAGGAGGAGGAGGGCAGAGTCAGGTGCCCTCAGGGTGTCAGGTTCCCCAGCATCTTCAAGAGAACTATCAACAGAGCAGCCTAAGGACAACAGTGACAGGATCAGGGAGAGATGAGAAAGTAAAGGAGTTCTGAAGCGTGGCCTCAGTGTTTACCAAGGACCAT
The DNA here is from genome assembly GCA_004027455.1 of Hydrochoerus hydrochaeris. NCBI lineage: Eukaryota > Metazoa > Chordata > Mammalia > Rodentia > Hydrochaeridae > Hydrochoerus > Hydrochoerus hydrochaeris. The sequence goes on from PVLA01014214.1 coordinate 2,455, forward strand.
AAAGAGGGAGAGGTGGTACCCATATTGGCCACGTTAGCATCCTTCCTGACTCCCTGCCCACGCCTGATAAATATGATACCTCTGAAAAGCCAGACGAATGAATGCCTTTTCCTCTGAATTGACACATAACAACTGTACACACTTATAGGGAACAGTGTGCTCTTTCAATGCATGAATCCATGTGTAACGACCAGATAGGGGTAAATAGCATATTCGTTACTCCGGACATGTATCATTTCTTTGTTTTGGGAAAGGTATGAGTCAGTTTTCATTACTGCAACAAAATGCCTGACACAAACTATGCAGAAAAGAGACTAAGTTCACAGATCTGGATGTTCAAAGTCTACATGGAGATGTGCAAGCTCTGTGGTGAGGTGGCCCCTGGCTGTGTCACTCAGGTGTGACAGCAGTGATGGGGGTGAAGGAAACAGATTGTGCATGGTACTGGGAACCGGAGAGATGGGGTGCAACCAGCCTGCGCTTTTTATACAACACTCTCTGGAGGGCTCCCAAAGGGTGAAAGGGAGCACCCTCTCGCCCTTGAAGATTTACAGACTTCATTAGACCCCATCTCCCAAAGGTCCCCCCTACTCCTAATAGCACCCCCTGAGGACCAAGCTTCCAATCACATAGACCCTTGGGGTACATGTAAAACCACAGCAAGAACCTTCAAAATCCTCTCTGCTGGCAATTTTGAAATATGTCGTTAGTTCTTGTCAGTCATGGTCATTGCACTTGGCTATAGAACATTGGAAGTCATTTTTCTTACCCAGCTGGAGCCCTGGACCTGCTAACCATCCTCTCGGTATATAACCTCCTCTCCCACACACTTCCCAGGCTCTGGTGATCAGGATTCTCTACTTCGATGAAATCACCTTTTATCTCCAATAATAGTGAAAACATGCAATTTTTGTCTTTTTGTACCTGGCTTCTTTCATTTATCATAATGGCTGTCAGTCCAATCCATTTGTTGCAAATAACATGATTTGATTCCTCTTACAGCTGAGTAATATTCCTTTGTGTATATGTAACATATTTTCTTAAGCTCTTCACCTGGGAGGCCAGCTGTGATAGCAGCCTGAATCACAGCAAGGACAGGAGGTACTCACACGAGGGTGAGCACAAACCCCCTACGTAAAACATGTTGGTTTATGTGACTGATCAACCAGGTTAGCAAAAGAAGACACTGGAGTCTCGACCAGAGCCGAGCGCAGAGAGCAGAGCCTGGAGCAAGACGAAGCCGGCAGCTCCTTCTCCCTGGCTCACAACAGCCTGACAGGAAGCTTTAATGAATTTGTTTCTGCTGGAAGAACTGTGTAAATAATCAACTCGGGTTGATATTTTTCTCTCCCAAAGTAAGAAGCAATTCTATTGTGGGTGAGGTTTTTTAAAAAGTAATATAACTTTGCTCTCAATTTTGTTTTCATTCTAAAATTTTCTTTAAACAAACCCTTTTTCAGTATAATAACACCTGAAAAGAGCCATCACCTTGCCTCAGATCCACAAAAGACTTAGAAGCTAAAGATGTCCAAGAGAAGACAGAACCACAAAACCACCTCTTTCCCCATTCCATACTGTGGTCACCAGAAACTGTCCTATAGCTCTGGAAGTCTTTCTGAACTTATTTTTAGTATTTGAAGAAAATCTTTACACACACACACACACACATACACACACACACTACACGAAGGATGTCTGTTCATTAATCACTACACAATCCGTGAGTTTGAGGTTTGGGTTAATGACTCCAATACCCAAAATAGCATAGAGGGTTACAGGACTTTGTGCCCTTCTTTCAAATCTTATAAGCATTTAACAAAGTGAGAACAGAGTAAGAACAGAGTCCTAATGTAGCTGTGCGACAGCTAGATTGAAAAGGATGGTTCTCTGCTGCGAATTCCACTTAGAACGTGTTTCCTTGAGAACAACCCAGATGGGGTTTGCGGTGAGAAAGACCAGCTGCACTGCTGCCAGATCTGCGTTACAATGGGATCTCAGCAAGACCAAGCAATACGGTTCTTTAGATGAGGAAGTGCTTCATAAGCAGCTTTAAAAACATGATCATTTCTCATCATTCTACCAAAGGGAAGCCGTTTTCTCTGCAGCTTTCTAACAGACACCTGGGAAGGAAGAGTGGATCCCGTTTCTTCTGGGGATGCAGGGAGGGTCCAGGCTGACCTGTGTATGGGCCGCCGTCATTCATTCATTCATTCATTCACTCCGTGTACATTGAGCACCCACTGTGCGCAGGCAGCCTGGCAGCCTGGTGGGATGGCAGATACCCGAGTACGGTTCCTGCTGGCCTAGCTGGGAGAGGAAGACAGCACTCAAGTACCTATGTGCTGTGCTGTCTCCCTTACCTGTGGTTTGGCCAATCATAGCCCCAAAATAGCAAATGAAAATTTCCAGGAATAAACAGCTCATAAGTTTTTAAATGGTACACTGCTCTGAGAAATCTTGCTCTCCCCCACGTAAGCCATCCTTTGGTCCAGTTGTATACAGCACCAGTGTGACATCACCTTTCCAAATGACCCAGCATTGCCCAAGACAGATGACTCTCAAAAGCTGCTTAACTCTAGTAAGGCGTGGTGGCTCAAGCCTTTAATCCCAGCACTCAGGAAGCTGAGGCAAGAGGATCCCTATGAGTTCAAGCTCAGTCTGTGTCACTTAATGAGTTCAGAACCGGCCTGAACTACATAGTGAGACCCTATTTCAACAAAAATCAAAAATGTTGTCTAACACTATATTTATAGGCATAATATCCATAATATCACATAGACTAATTGTATCATCCCACAAACACAATAAAAAACTGAACACGGTACAGTAAAATATCTAGAGAGAAAACACATCCACATAGCTTGTTACAGTTTCCAGTTGTTCTTGTTTATTATTAGCTATTGTTGTCACTCTGAGTTATCTTTCTGTCACTATAGCAAATCCCTGAGCTAACCGAGTTATGAAGAAAACATTTATTCAGCTCCCAGTTCTGCAGGCTTCAGCCCCAGCCTGTTGCCCTGGTTGCTTTGAGGCCTGTGGTGAGGCAGAACATAACAGCAGGAGCACAGAGCAGAGCCAAGCCTGTGCACCTCTTGGCTGGGAACAAAAGAGAGCCAAATAGAAGAGGCTGGCATCCCAGCAGCCCTGTCTGGGGTCAGCCCCGATGACCAGAAGACCCCACGAGGCTCCACTCTTAGGGGCGGCCCCACCCCCCCTCAGTGTGAGCCGTGGGAGAAACACATTAGCACGTGTCCTTTGAGAGACGTTTAAGCTCCAAACTACAGCACATGCTTACTTTGCCTAATTTGTGAAGTAAACTTTGACATGGGTATGTGTATACAGGGGCGAAAACGCAGCTCAGACATGTGTCACTTAATGACGAATACATGGTTTGAAAAATGCATTTTTAGCAATTTTGTCACGCTGAGAGCATCACAATTGCACTTACACAAACTAAGATGACCACATGTCCACGGGGCAATATAACCCCGGGGGCCACCGTTGTATATGTGGCTTACCATTGGTTAAAACGTCATCATGTGGTACACGACTGCATATTCAGGGTTTGTTACCATCCTTGGGTGCAGGCATCCTGGAAGCCTAAGACTGTGTCCGCCATGAAGCAAAAATAATATGGAAAAAACAATGGTGCAGGAAAGGAGAGCTCAGCGGATACAGAAAGAGCATTTGAAAACTTGACATTCCTTACCATCCATATGTAACAAAAATTCTCAAAAAAACACAGGAAAATGGAGTAATTTCTCAAACTGATAAGAGCACAAAAAATACACACAAACATACACACACTAACATCATACTTAAGAATAAAAACACAAAGATTTGAAACTAGATACCCACTCTCCCCACTTATATCTAATGTCACATTGCAGGGAAATAGCCAGCACATTTTACTAGATAGTATAGCTATGTATTTAGGAAAGAAAAAGAAAAATTCTATGGATTGGAAAAAATGAAATTAAACTCCACTTTTTATTTATTATTTACACATATGATCTTATGTAACTTGCAGAAAGGCAACTAGAACTGATAAAAAGGTTCAGTAAACCTATGGAACTCACAGGCTCAAACTTCACAAGGTAGACAAAAACTAACTCAAAATGGACCACAGAGCTACATGTAAAAGTCTAAAATGTATAAAATAAAGGAAAAAAAGTTTTTGCAACCCTGGTGCAAGAAAAGGTTACTTATTTTTTAGTACTTTATCAATGAAGACATATAAATGGAAAAAAACGCACAGCAAAAGATCCCCAACATCATTAGTCACCAGGAAAGCGTGAGTTTTAACACTACAAATGAGACAAAATAAGCAAGCAGACCTAGTGCTGAGACTGGAAACAAAAACCTGAAGAGATATTTGTACACTCACATTCATAGCAGCATCATTCAAAAACTCAAGAGGTGGAAACCACAGGTGTCTATGGACAGAGGGACCGACAGGTAGGCTGCAGTGCATCCGCACGGCTGACCTGGCATGTGTGCCTTTTGAGAAGGGACCCTAACAGTGCTGCAGTGTGGGTGAGCATTTAGGACATACTGTTGGGTGAAATAAACCACTCAGGAAACGGCAAATGCCATGTGATTCAACTTGTGTGAGATACTGTAGTTGTTGGCTGACTGTGGCAACTTGAGAAGTTCAGTTAAGAGAAACCTCAGCAATTCTACAAAAGAGGTGCAGAAGACCCACCCTATGGCGGCTCGCGGCCTGGATGGTACAAACGAACGAGGAAAGACAGACCTGCCTCTGCTCTGCCAAGGAGCTCCAGTCTCCGCCTTCAGCTTGGACATCACCTCCTGGCTTCCATCACAGACCTGCTGGCTTTCTGACACAGACTTACATGGGACCCAGCAGCGAGCTCCAGCTTCTGAACCCTTCTGTCTCCGGTGTGTGGACGCCCTCTGCGCTCCGCTCTTCTAGCCCTGTGGGTGGCCATCACGACCCACTCTCTGGATTTTACATTTGTATACCTTGTGTTATATCTGTTTCTCTAGTAAAACCCTGACTGATACAGATACCGAGAGTAGGCCAACTCATCAAGGCAAGAAGGCAGGATGGCAGCTGAGGTTTGCAGTGCCGCACAGGGGAGAACAAGGGTTAGTGTTCAGAGTCACAGCGAGGTTTCAGTTTTGCAAGAAGCAAATAGTCCTGGAGACGGACCGTGGTGATCACTGCACACAGTGTAAGAGGACTTAATGTCACTAAATTCAAAATGTTTAAAATGGTAAAGTTTTTGTTTCAAATGGCAAATATTGTGTTTACCACAACAGAAAAACACACAGTAAGAGAGCATTCATACCAATCTCAATAACTATGACAAAAGAAACACCAGCCAAAAAATGGCAAAGACATACAGACACGGGAGCGCTCTTCCACTGCCGGTAGAAATGAAAAAGTGCCAGAACCATCTGGGAAACAGTCTGGCAACCTCATAAGAATTTCAACATATGCTTACCACCTAATCTAATCATTCTACTCCTCGATACTTGCCCAAAAGTATAGCTATATCCACACAAGGACTAGTACTTGAATGTGTTTAAGAGCTTTTATTTGTAAGATCTCAAGTCCACCAAGAGAGGAGTGAATAAAGAGAATGGAAAGGATTACTGCTCAGCAGCACAAAGGAATGAGGCACTAATACATGAGACATCATCTGAGCCTTTATTATATTCATGCAATAAGACAAAAGGACTATCTTTCCATTTTCTGTTTCCTCTTCAATCTCCTTTATCAGAGTACTGTGTTTTCAGTATAGATCGCTTTAACTTCTCGTTAGACTGATTCCTAAGTATTCCTTGTGTGTGTGTGTGTGTGTGTGTGTGTGTGTGTGTGCGCTATTGTGAAAGGTACAGATTCCCTAATTTCTCTCACAGTGAATTTGTTATTTGTGTACAGGAATGTTAGGACTTTTAAGAGTTGACTTTCTATCCAGCAATGTGACTAAGTCTGGTTATTAAATCTAGAAGTCTTTTGGTAGAATTCTTGGGGTCTTCTATGTAGAGTACCATGTTATCTGTAAATAATGGTAACTTTTTCATTTTCTACCTTTATTCTTTTTATTTTTCTCTCTTGTCTAATTTCTCTGCCTAATGTTTCCAGAACTATGTTGAATAGGAGTGGTGATAGTGGACATCCTTGTCTTGTTCCTGATTGTCAAGTGAACATTTTCAGTTTTTGAGCATTTAGTATGATGTTGGCTGCTGGTTTGTCATAGGTGGCTTTCACCATATTGAGCTAAAGACCATCTATTCCAATTTTTTGTAGGGTTTTTATGAAAAATGGGAATTGCAATGGAAAGATATCTCTTACTTTTGGGTAGGAAGAACCAACATAGAAAAAATAGGCATACTCTCAAAACCATTATACAGAATTAATGCAATCCCAATCAAAATACCATTAGCATACCTCACAGAACTAGAGAAAACATTCCTAAAATTCATTTGGAATGAGAAGAGACTGAGAATAGCATAAATAAGTATAGACAATAAAGGCAAGGAAGATTGGCAAGGGATTGCCTAACTTGAAATTATGCTACAGAGCTACTGTGATAAAAGCAGCATGGTACTGGGGGAAAACCCAGACCTGAGGATCAATGGAACAGATTATAAGATTCAGAAACAAATCCAAACACACTCAAAGAACTACTTTGTCTTTGACAAAGTGATCAAGTGCGTTTACTGGAAGAAGGAAAGCCTCTTTAAAAAGTGATGCAGAAAAACTGGCTTTCCACATGCCAAAGACTAAAATGACCTATGTCCACTATCATGCACTAAACTAAAATCAAAACAGATCAAAAATATAAATATTAAAACAGAAACACTAGACCTACTGGAAGAGAGAATAGATAGAACCCTTGAAGACATGTGTTGGCAGAGAGTTCATGAACAAAACCCCAGCTGCACTGGAAATACTATAAAAACTCAACAACTAGGATCTCATCTTACTAAAAAGCTTTTGCACAGCAAAATAAATCACCAACAGATTGAAAAGACAACACATAGAGGGGGTGAAAATCTTAGTCAGTTGTTCTTTCAAACAAATACGTTCTAGACTAATATCTAGAACGTATAAAGAACTAAAAAAAATCAGACCACTAAATTGAAAGACTCAATCCATAAATAGGCATCAGAAATGAATACACTCTTCTCAGAAGTTCAAATGGCAAACACATATATGAAAAAATTTTCAACATCACTGATCATTCAAGAGACACAAATTAAAACAACACTGAGATTCCATCTCACGCCAGAAAGAATGGCTATTATCAAAAAATCAACCAATAACAAATGCTAGAGGGGCTGTAGGGAGACTCTTCCCCACTGCTGGTGAGAGTATAGGCTGGTACAACCACTATGGAAATCAGCGTGGTAATTCCTCAAGAAATTAGAACTAGAGGACCCAGCTTCTCCTCTTCTTGGTATCTTCCCAAAAGAATTAAAGGCATCATATCACAGCTACGTATGCACACTCATCTTTATAGCAGCATAGTTTGCAATAGCTAAACCTTGGAAACAGCCCAAATGTGATCAACCAATGAAAGGATAAAAAAGATGTGGGGGTTTTTATGCAGTGGATAAACTTGAGACATGTTGTAGTCAGGGGCTGTGAAGAGAACAATTAGAATCAGGACACAGAATTTATAATATTATTTATGATGGTCACCCAGAGTTAAACACAGAAAGTGCAGGAAATCTGTCCACAACACTAATGTTCAACAGTATATTCACCCAAGGATCCCACAGCAATGTCCTGCATGAGTCCAAATGAAGACCTAGAGCCCATGACAATGCCTCCCATGAGTCCAACGGAGGTCCAGAGCCCATGTGAAGGACTCACGCCAGTCTCTCTTATGAATCTGCACTGGGAAGGCCCAAAGGTCAGTGGAAGCCAGAAAGTCTAAGCCAGCGGGGTGAAGGAGCTGTGCCAGTAAGTTGAGGGTTCTACACTGGAACTAAGAAGTCACATGCAAAATAAGAACTAGGGCTGCCCTGAAAAGCACCACAGCCATCCTCAGTGACATGGAGGCTCTGAGCTCCTCCAATGACGAGAATGGTCAAATACAAGCCAGAAAGCCAGCATGCCAAGCTTCTCCTGGAGATTAAGCAGCACACACCTTCCCTTCAAGAGTCAGGGAGCAGTGCTTAGTGTAAGGACCAGAGCTCCCCAAAGTAAACCACAGCCACCCTCACCAAAAAGCTCCCGAGCTCCTCTGATAAAAATGGCCAAACTCGCACTGGGGAAGCCAGCATGACGAGCTCCTCCACAAGAATCAACAGCTTAAAGCAGAGCACTTAGGAGAACCCACAACACCTTGTTCTCCTTCTCCACGTCTCTGTCTGTGCTGGCAGCTCTCCTCAGGCGGCATCTACACTCAGCACCATGCTGATCTAATTCAGCTGGTGTTAAGTTGCCCACCAGTTTTTAATCCATAGGAAGACATTTATAACCATAAAAAAGATAAACTTGAGACATTTATAGCTAAATGGATGGACCTTGAGACATACTCTCAGGTGAAATAAATTGGACACATACATGTAAATATTGCATTGTCTCTGGTGTGAGTAACTGAAGGTGTAAATAAGAACCAAAATATATAATAGATATTGTGAAATAAGAAGAAATTGTTCAAAAAGAAGGGGGAACTAGAGGAGGAGGAAAGAAAGGAAAGAAAAAATGAGCAAAAGAGAATAAAATGAAAACAAAACTTTGTAAATAAGGAGGGAAAAGGGGTTGCAGGGAGGGGAGGGAAATGGGGGAAGAAAGGAGCTAAACCATATCATGTACAGGCACAAGCTCCCTATGATGAATATGATGTGATCATTGTGTATTCCTAAGCCTTACTCATAAACTTAGGAAGAAGACAAAAGAAGACAAAGAAGAGTATTGCTACATAGCTCCATTTATATAAAACTCTACGAGGTGCAAACTAACCTCCAGTGACAGAAAGCAGGGGAGCCTTGGTAGGGTGCAGGAGGCACCAGGCGAGGGAAGGACCGTAAAGGAGCAAAAGGAAGTGTGACCGTGGAAACACGACCACCTGTCAGCCAGCAGACCGTGCTGATGGCGCGAGGTGCATCTATGTCCAACTCATTGAAGTTTACACTTTAAATATCTGCAGTTTGCTGATGTTGGTTACATCTCAATAAGGCTGTTCAAAAAAATATGATACTACAGAAAAATGTTGAAAACAACAGTAAAATTTTCTTGGTTCAATCTAAGAATCACTAACCAACCCACAAATATCATTTTCACCACACACTGTTACAAGAATGGCAAATGGCGACCTCATAGCTTTGTCTACAATGAAGTATTTTGAAAACCTGGTGCTGATACTTTGCTCACCACTAGTGAATTTTAACACAAACCACATTTAATCATTTATTTACAAGCAAGATAAAATTAGCCAAACTTCAGGCATCCTGTGCCTTGCACTTAAATTGTCTTCTTAAAACTTAAAGGGGAAAAGTTTGAGTTTGTGAAGTATGAAACCAGAATGGCCCAATTTCATATGGATGGAAATAGAATCATTTCTGAGGAGTATAAAAAGGAATTGCCCACAGCATTTTCACGTAGAATGTTCTTCCTTATTTTCATTATTTACACTGTGGTTTTATTCCCTAAGGGGTTTGAGGCAAACAGAATCATGAGATGCTAGCATCACAAAGGACTTCAGAAACCATCTGGTCTCTTCTTTTTTGGGTGAATCAACTAAAGCCCAGAGAAAGGATGCCTGGAGAAGAGACCAAGGATGACCTTGGAGATGGGGTAAGGGTTTCCGGCCCCATGTCTGCCCCAGAAAGTCAGCGAAGCCATCAGACCCCAGGAAACACCAGGGACATGGTACCTAACACCACAATCATTCATTCATTCATTCGTTCAATTCATACATATTTTCTTGGCACCCCGTGGGACATAACACTCTGTGCTAGGTTCTTTTTCTGCAGCATTACAACAGTCACAGAGACCTGCTTCAAGCAGACACACAGACATTAAGCAGCTAACTGCACAGTTATTTATTTAGATGCGTGTACATCCATGCCTGGAAGAAGCACCAGGAAGGAGCCCTACTCTAAAGGGTGGTGGCCAGGGTGTCAGAAGGCTTCGTCAGTGAGAACTCAGCAGCCGGTCCTGGAGAGGTGTGGGCGCCAGCACCAAGGTGTGGGACCCAGGGTCAGCACAGTAGGCCCGGAGAGGGTTAGACCCGCACCGCCATGCAGATCTGCTCTTAAAACTGCACTCTCACAGCACCGTGGACTCCACGAGTGGTGGGAGCTGAGAGCAGAGCCGCAGCCTGTGGCTCCTCCCTGCAGAGCCTACGACAGAACGGCCCCAAATTACTCAGAATTTCAAGAAGCAAAAATGAAACCACTGAGCCCAGCTCAGAGACCTGGAAATAGGGACCATACATCTGGGGAGTCCCCACCCAGATGTGGCCAGTGACAGCATGAGAAAGGCACTGTGACAGAGGAGAGCAGAGAATTAGAGAAGAAGTCTTGAGACATCTTCATGAGGAGTCAGAAGCAGCCGGGGGTCTGCTGAATGCTCCCTGGGACCCAACCCAAGAAATGCTTGAAACAGCACCACGTCCAGATAGGACCGAAGCACAGGGATGACAGGAAATCCGGGCAGAGGGGACGACAGGGGCAGCAGCCCAAGCAGCTTTGGGGGCAGACTTCAGTTCAGGAGGGGACGAAGCACCAGACAGAATCAAGAGGATACTGCCCAGCCTCACCTCTGTCCCCAGCCCCAGGTGGACGGCCTGCCCAGGCCTGCAGGCAGGCGATTACAGGGGAGGTCATCTGAAGTGGTGATAAAGTGCTTGTAAAAGCAATGATACCCAGAAGATGCCCAGCTCTGCATGCTGCACAGCTCCCCGGCTCCTGCCTTGACCCGATTATCTGCTGGGGTGAAGGTGGTCTGTGTCCTACCTTCCTGCTGTCTGTCTCTTGTTAGGGTGGAGATGTTGATGCTGGCAGCAGAAAACAAAATGCTAATTTCTACCTTTGTCTCCAATATACATTTCATCTGATCCCATACTAATGCTGAAAAGAACTAGCATTTGTGAGGAGAAAAGAGCTTAATTTTTCGTTGTTTGGTTTAAATTTTCCAAGGTTCCCAAAGGCGTATGAAGTTTGCATGATGATTCGTGGACAGGTGAAGAGCGCATGAGATGTAAGCACCCAAGAGGAAATAGGATGAAGGTGCCCAGAGAGAGTTCAGGGAGGGACCAAGGGAATCCCAACATGCATGTGAGGACATGCACAGGCCCTGCCTGCTTGGCTCCAGGCCACATCACAGAGGCTGGGTAGCTCTCCCCCGGAGTTCTAAAGCTCAGGCAGGTCAGCAGGCTGAGGGCAGTCCTTGGCAAGGCTCTATTCCAGAGCTCTATGCAAGCACAAGGCTTCCCGCCACCAGCCAGGTGTTTGCCCCTGCACGATCAAGCTGCCCCCATGACTGCCAGATTTAGCAACTGAGTGACACAAGCTAAGAGGCCACCAGTGGGAAGAGTTGTTTTTTTACAAAGAAATATTGTTTCCAACCCACAGATGGCCCAGGCTTGGGAAAGGGCACCTGTGTGACTTCAGAATGGCTGAAGTTTTGGGTGAAACAGGGTGGGAGAGAGGCATAATACCCCTCTAGGTCTGGCTCTCCATTTACCAGCTGCTGTGCCCAGGGCCTCTTCACACCCACAGTCCTGCCACACCTGGAGAGGGGGCATCAGACTGGAAGACACCCTAGGTCCTGCCACACCTCAGACCCCCATCGTGATCCCCTGGGCTCTGCTAGGAATCATGTCTCCGCCCCACCCCACCCCGCCTCTGTATCCTGGGCCTAGGCCACGGCTGTTCCTGACCTGGACACTTGCCTGCCCTGCCCTGGACTCAAGCTACCGTGCCATTCACTACGGAGCAGCCATGATGCCCGCGTAGGAGAAACCACAGACTCATAGCTTTCCAGACCCTTCGGTGGCATCCTGTGACATCAAGAAAAAGTACAAACCCGGGCCTGAGTCTCTGAGGTTGTGCCTGGGCCTCTGCCCTCCAAGAAAGGCTCCTCCTCTACCCCAAGGCCTCTCCTAGGTCTTTCTAGCCACTCTGCAGGAGGAGCCCTGTTGACACTGAGCACGTCCACAGGACCTTGGCCTCCCCAGCAGCACCTGGAAATGCAGCTGGGTGTGGGCACACACACGTACAAGTGCACACACATACACGTGTGCACGCACAGGTGTGCAGTACATCACAGAGTTGTGAGTGCCGACAGCGTATCACGGTGGGGACAAGGACACTTACCCCGCTCCACCTCCCCAGGGAAGCAAGGGTCTCCCTGTCCATAAAGAACCTACCTCACATCTCCACACCCATGTTATACAACAGATTAAAGAACCGCTGAGGGACAGCGCTCTGAGAGCTCGCCAGCAAACTGGAGGGATTTTCTCTCCGGAAAATTTCTCCTTGTTTATGGATGGGAAGAAGATTATTATTTTTTCACTCAGAAGAGTGAAAAAGTCCAAGCAGTCACTCTGCAGCCCGGCCACCTACTTCAGAGTAAGTCTCTGGTCTCTGCTCCGTCGGTGCTTCTTCAGCTGGCAAGACACACTGAGACCAGTGTGAGCAGGGACTGGGCACCTCCCCGACACACACAGGCCTGGAGAAGGCAAAGGCAACGGCTGGCACAAGTCCTCCCTCACTGTTCCGTGCTTGTTTGGGCTCTGCCCGAAGACCAGAAGGAGGGGACACCTGGGACAGAGAGACAGGAAGCCAGAGAGAACCTGGACTTGGCTCCAGTGGACTCCACGGGTGAGCAATGGGACAGGCTTCGCGAGCAGAGGTGCGGGGTGCACAGAGGGAGTAGATGCCCCTTCCTGCGCCTCCTCCGGAATGGGAAGGAGACAGGAGAGTCACACCTGCCACAGCAGCAGCAGCCGATGGTGCAGTGAGGCCCCAGCTGCCTGCGGGTCAGCGAGTTTGCCTGAAGAAAGGAGCGCTGAGCTGGGAGCTAACCTTCCTCCGTCTTCCCTGCCGCTTTCCACTTTAACTATGCCAGTGGACTCGGCCAGCAGGAGGGGAAGGGCCACCAGAGCAGCTCCCAAGAGAAGCCACCCAAGGGCCAGGGCCCAGCCTCTCAGCATAGCGGGCTTGGAAGAGCCCAGGCCGCGGGAAGAAGGGGAGGTGACAGCGGGGTGGGGACCCGGCTGGCTGCGGAGAGGCCTGAGTGTTCAGTGTGGCCCTGGCACCCTAGGACTCAGCAGCGCCAACCTGGACACACAGCAGCAGCCCAGGCTGGCAGAGGCCAAGGTGAGCCATCCACCCAGTCATCCTGCTGCAAATCCACATCCCACGCCCAGGCTGGGACCAGGTCAGGGCTCCTCCAGATCTCCTCGCCCTGGGCTGGACGGACCAGCGCTCTGAGCGAGTGCACCAGCGCTTATCTCCACCTCCTCCCAGCTCCTCCTGTGTCCCTCTCCCCCTCTCTCCCCCTCTCTTACCCCCTCTCTCCCCCTCTCACCCAGGTAAGGAGAGACCCGCCCGCGTCCTCCCTACCCCTCTGGTCCTGACCCTCAGATGCTCCAGCCTTGTGGCTCCTTCTTTCTTCTCAGCCCTGGCGCGCAGGTCCCTAAGGAAGTTCCCTTCTCACTGCTGCTCCTTCCCAGACATCTGCAATGCCTTGTCGCCTCCTCCATCTTGAACAATGCTGAATCCCACCTTTCCGGGGTCCTTGCCTGACTTTGGGGACATTAGCTTTTCCACTCCTTTTTTCCTGTGCTTCCTGTTTTTAGGAGAGTTATTCTAACTCAAGAAGTTTTCAACTTTTGAAGCTTAAGAAACTCAGGTCTATTGATTTTTTTTTTAATTTGTAAGTCAATCAAGACAATAGCTAAGTGCTATTTCTCAGCGTTAGAAGGGCTGTGACAAAGGAACCCTTCTCTACTGCTGGAGGGAGAGTAGGCTGGTGCAACCACTGCTGAAATCAGCATGGAGATGCCTTAAAAAATGAGGATTAGAGGTCCCATTTGACCCAGCTCTCCTGCTTCTGGGTGTCTTTCCAGAAGAATTGAAAACATCATACCACAGTGATATATGTACACCATGTTTATAGCAGCACAGTTTGTAATAGCTAAATCTTGGAAAACAACCCAAATGCCTATCGACTGCAAATGGATAAAAATGATGTGGTATTTTACAATGGAGTACCACTCAGCTCTAAAGAAAGACAAACTGGAGGCTTTGATAGGTAAATGCATGAAACTCGAGTCCATATTCATAAGTTAAATAAATCAGAATCATGTGTAAACATTATATTATTTCCCCAGTGTGAGAAGCTGAAAGAATAAGTAAAACATTATACACATACATTAATTCTGGAAATAAAATCATGTCAGCCTTCCAAAGTTTTTCTTCTTTTCCAAAGTTGTTTTTAATGATTTCCAGTCTTTTGGATTTTTATATCAATTTTTTAAAAGCCTGCCAATTAAAAAATGGAATTTTAATTAGAATTAGATCATTAGATCAGATTTGGGGAAATTATTATCTGTAAGTATTTCACATCAAAATGTCACTTGCAGTCTTTGATGTCTCTGCAATGCTCTCTAGCTCTCTCTATAGATCTTGTAAATTTTGTGCTGAGATGTATCACTATTTCATATTTTAACGCTCTTGTAAATGACGTGGTTTTCTTGCTTATTTTTGTAGTTCAATAAAGTTGAATATATTAAAAAAGTGCTGTAATAAACCTTACCTTCTCTCCCTCTCTCTGTCTCTTCACAAAACAGAACCACAAAATGGGTAGGTTCCCAGCCTCGGTGTCACTTGAGGAAAGAAGATGACATGAGTTTGCTTCTACTATTGTCTGTCACTGCTGTCAGGATCAAGCCACAAGAATCAGGTGAGCCTCATCTCCTCCTGTTCAGTGATGCTAATAAACCCGTACAGTGGACATCTGAATGACTTTGGTGGCCTAACACAAAGGTCCATAGATGCCAAGGCCAGAGCCTGCTTCAGAGGCCTCAGTAAATGGAAGCTGCCCCTGCACTGCCCCAACCGGCAGCCACAGACCTGATGGAGCCACAGGTCCAGGCTGACAGCGATTTTATTTCAAAACTCTTTTTAAAAAAAAGTGATTTCAAAGGTGGATTTGGCCATTCCATAAAAAAAAACGCTCAGAAAAAGCTGAGTATATTTATTCACTGATGCTGCCCTACAGTGAAGCTCATGATTTAACTATGAAGTGAATGTGGTCAGTCAGGTGGTTTCCAGTGTGACAGTCACCACCTAGCAAACCACACCCCAAACACTGCCTGTGAAAGCCCCACATTCCTTTTAACAACAAATACAAAGAACTCCATCTCCAGGCTTTAAGATTTGATTTTGGAACTCTAAAGAATTTCAAAAAGAAAACTGTTTGCGAGAAAATACTTTCTGTTACTGAATTGTCTCTTTACATTGTTTTGAGGTGGATATGGGACCTACAAAGATGATGAAATCATGCCTTGGTTACTCTTCTCTTTGCTGAGACATAATACCCAACACTCAGTATCAAAGAAAGAAAGGTTTATGTCACAGTTTGTATTTTATTCCATAGTCAGTTGGCTCTGAGACAGGTGGCATGGCAGAGGGGCATCACAGAGGAAAATCCATTCATGCCACAATCTTTAAATGTTTAAAAGTTTAATTTTTATTATGACATGTTTACATTACATAATAATCCCGTTCCTTGTGTGAAGCTGGTGCATGTACAAAACACATCTTCATTCCTTTTTCATGCCCTCTCTCTCCCCCTTTTGCTTTGTCCCCCCATCTCTTGGTCAATTTCCCATTTGCAAAAGATCTGTCTCCCTGGTTCCTATTATCTACCTTTAATTTTGCTGTTTATTTATGTTTTGCACTTCTCATTCAGAGAAGCTATGTGATAGTTAAGCTTATGCGCCTGGTTTATGCATCCATTTTCCTACAAATGACTCAAGTTTGTCCCTCTTTGTAGCAGAATAGAAAGACTCTGCTTTATGAAAACCACACATCCCTTATCCCTTCGTTTGCTGATGGACACATCGGCTGCTTCCAACACTGAGCTGCTGTTCATTGTGCTGCCATCAGCATGATTGTGCACATCTTGCTGTGACACGACATCTTTAGTTCTCTTGGGAAGATGAGGAGAAGGGGAATATCTGAGCTGAATAGATTTTCTAGTTTTAGTTTTCTGAAAAATCTCCATACTTATATCCATAGTGATTGTGCTAGTTTACTTTCCCACCAGCAAAGTAAAAGCGTTCCTTGTTCCTTGCAACCTCACCAGTATTTGTTATTATTTGATTTCTTGACGATGAGTACATTTTCTGGAGTTAAATAGAATTTCAGTGTTGTTTGAATTTGTATTTCCCTAATGAAGAGAGATGCTGAACATTTTTTCATGGATTTATGTTGGCCATTTGTACTTCTTCATCTGAGAAGTGTCTGTTTATTTCTGTTGCCCATTTTAGTGGATGTTTTATTTTGAGGGGTATAATTTATCCCCAATAAATTGAATAGCTAGGATCTTGCAACAGACTCAAAACTCAAAATCCAGCTATCTGGCTTTTGAGCCAGATACCTGGAAGACATCTCTGAGAAGCAGTTATTTCCTATAGGTTCTAAATACTAGCAATAAAACTACTCACCATAAGCAATTTATAAACAACAACCCAGGCATTAAACTTTTAAGAAAAATAGAAAATGAGAAGACTCTTAAATAATATGCAACCCCTATACTTCCAGTTTACCAAAGGCAAATCCAGGGAGCTATGAGGTGGGACAATCCAAAAGCCACCCACCTGGCCCCTCTGAAGTGGGAGAAACAAAGTAAATAAATGATGTTCTAGAAAAAAATCAAATCAGAAATAAATTTTGCCTAAGTGGCAAAGTCAGCCACAATCAGAGAGATGGTGACCATAATGAAAAACATTCTTAGTTACTGTAGACCAGATATAGATTTTTTTAAAAATGGAACATGGGAAACCATGAATCCCAGCACAGGAATCCATGAAACAGATTCAAACACATATCCAGGAGACTAAAAATCCCACTGAAAGTATACACAGCAGATTGAGCCAATGTGAGGATGGAATCTCTGATATAGAAGACAGGATTGCAGTTAGTGATCATGAAAAACAAAGTTTTCTTGAAAATAGCAAAGGACCACAAGAAATCAATCCAAAAGCTACTAGATGATTCAAAGAAGGATAACATAAGACTAGAATCAATGGAAAAGCAAAGAAAGCACAAATGACATCAAAAACCTGTTCATATAAGTCATGGCAGAAAACTTCCCAAGTAAGGAAAAAGAATCTGACACACAGATAAGTGAGACATACTGTTATAGTTTATGTTTGGATGCCCCCCAAAGCCTCATGTGTCCATGGAGAAGCAGACTCTGCGAGGGCTGCTTGTTAATCCTAGGCCTTTGATTTCCTGTCTCACCTCAGGAATCAGAGTCATAGTGTAGGTTCTCACTTTGTAAACATCCTCAGCATGTGCAAAAGCATATGCCCCAGGGTGGACGTTTACACCCTAGGATGTTTTAATAGTTGATTCATTGTGTCAACTTGAAAAGTTAAGAAGTTTGGCCTCCCTTCTTTGTGAGCCAAGAGGAGAACAAGAGAGCGTCCCCTGAGATCTGGCCATGGCCAAGGTGTAACCCAGGAGGCAGCACAAAGAAGCAATTCACCCGCCCTCTTGGTAAGCGCCTTCCTCCAGCGTGAGCCAGGAGGAGACCCAGTAGTGTCTCCTGGGAGCCTACCGGTGCGCAGGCTTGGAATCAAACATCCCAACCCCACTCCACCCCCGTTAGCAACTGGGGACAGAGGTTTGAGTATTTCTTGGCAGGATGACTGCATGCAATATAGCAAATATGGGGGGGGTCTCCTCTATCTTCTATT
The DNA here is from genome assembly GCA_004027455.1 of Hydrochoerus hydrochaeris. Classification (NCBI taxonomy): domain Eukaryota; kingdom Metazoa; phylum Chordata; class Mammalia; order Rodentia; family Hydrochaeridae; genus Hydrochoerus; species Hydrochoerus hydrochaeris. The sequence goes on from PVLA01014214.1 coordinate 20,379, forward strand.
TGAAAGCAAGTGTTGTTTTCAGTTTTGTTTCATTATGATTAATTGCTTTACTCTATTCATTATTCTCTTTTGATTGATTTTATAATGTTCTGTCTTTGGTTTGATTTTGCTGTATTTAATTGACTATAGACAACTGTTGTGAAGATAATGAGATATACTATGGTGTCTATTAGTGTTATCCTGGTAACCTGCTGTGAAGTTCTGTACCAAATTCACTGCACTGTCTCCACTGGCTTTGTTCCGCCTTGTTTTTTTGTATTTCTACTACCTTCAAAAGAAAAAAAAAAGTTTAGAAGTTTAACTAAGTAACTCAGCAGTTCTTTTTTAACTTTTTTAACCTTTTCTTTTTTAACTTTGGGCATCAGGTATTTCTTCTCAGGAATAAAAGACACCTAAGGAAACTCATGAACATCAAACCAGCCCTCTAGAATATCCTTAAGGACATTCTAGGAAGAGACAACAGGTATTACAACTCCATCAACCCCAACAGAATGAATCCACCAGGAAAGGCAAACAATTAAACAGGGAGGAAAAAAAAAGAGCTAACAGCAGGAAAAAAACTATGACAAGGATAATACAGATCAGTTATAACCATCAATGTAAATGGTCTCAATTCACCAATCAAGAGAAACAGACTAGTGCAATGTATTAAGAAGCAAGATCCAACAATATGCTGCATAAAAAGAACACATTTAATTCAAAAAGAAATTCACAGACTAAAAGTCAAAGGATGGGAAACTATACTCCATGCAACAGAAACCCAGAAATAGGGAGGTATATCTATTCGATTTGAAGACCAAGTAGATTTCAAGTGAAGAATCTTTTTTGTCTCAGTATGAGAGACAAAAAAGGTCACTATATCCATGTAAAGGGAGCAATCCAAGAGGAGGAGATGACGAGCGTAAATATGTGCACACCAGATGCCAGCACACCAACTATATAACACAAATTTTAATGGACATAAAAATCAAACAAGCACTAATAAAATTGTAACGAGGAACCTAAATATACCATTGTCATAAACAGACGGATCAACTAGACAAACAACTAACATTAGAACAAAAACAAATTTTTGAACAATGGTTGATATTTACAAAGTGAACCACTCCACAAAATCAGTATACATATTCTTCTCAGCTGCACCTGGAACATTCTCTAAAAGAGACCACATTCTATCTAATAGAATATAGAAGTAAGTAAGTGCAAAGGAATTAAGTTGTCCTATGCATATTGTCAGACCATAGCACAATATAATTGGAAATCAATGGCAAAAGAAACTACAAGAACTTCACAAATACATGAAAATGAAATAATGCTCTCCTGAAAAACCAATGGGTCAGACAAAATTAAAGAAGAATTAGATGATTTCTACCATTAAATGATAATGCCAGTACAACATACTCAAACTTATGAGGCACAATGAAAGTGACCCTGTGGGAGAAATTTATAGTAGAAAATACCCACACTGGAAAAACAGAAAAACTCAAACTACTTAATGTTGAAACTCAAGACTATAGAAAAAGAAGAGCAGACCAAGCCCAAAGCTCATACAATGAAGAAAATTATAAAGATTAGAGCAGAAATTAATGCAGTGGAGACTAAGCAAACAAAATAAAGAATTGATGAATAGAAGAGCTGGTTCTTTGAAAGATTAAATAAAATTGATAAACCCCTAGCCAAACTTACCTAAAAAAGGAAAGAAAAGATTGAAATACATGCAATTAGGAATGAAAAGGGTGAAATCACAACAGACCTTACAGAGATCCAGAAGATCATCAACACCTACTTTGAGAACCTGTATTCTAAAAAGATGGAAAATACACAAGAAATGGAGAGATTTCTAGGTAAGAAGGAATTACCAATGTTGAATCATGAAGATATAAAAATTCTAAATAAACCAATATCAATCAAGGAAATGTAATTAAAAGCCCACCAAGAAAAGCCCAAGTCTTGATGGATTCACTGCTGAATTCTACAAGAAATTTAGAGATGACCTAATGCTGCTACTTCTCAAACTCTTCAGTGAAATTTAGAGAAAAGAAATACTTCCAAATTCATTCCTAGAAGCAGGCATTACCCCAATACCAAGAACAGAGAAGAATCCAGCCAAAAAAGAGAACTGTTGGCCAATCCCCCTAATGAACACAGATGCAAAAATTCCTCAATAAGATCCTGGAAAACAGAATACAGCACATCATCAAGAAGATTAATCACCATGACCAAGAAGGATTCATCCCATGAATGCAGGGATGGTTCAATGTACACAAATCAATAAATATACCATATCAACAGAGCCAAGGACAAAATACATGATCATCTCAATAGATCAGAAAAAGCATATAACAAAGTCCAATACTCATTCATGATTTTAAAAAAACCTACAGAAAATAAGATAAGATGGTCTTTATCTCAATCTGATAAAAGCCTTCTATGACAAACCAACAGCCAACACAGTACTAAGTGATGAAAAACTGAAAGCTCTTAATCTAAAATCAGGAGCAAGGTAAGGTTGTGTTACCACTCTTATTCAATATGGCACTGGAAAAATTAGCCAGAGTAATAAGGATAGAAAGGAAGAAGTTAAATTGTCATCATTTACAGATGACATGATACTCTGCATAGAAGACCCCCAAAACTCCACCAAAAGATATCTAAATAACCAAATTCAGTTGCATAGCTGGATACAAAGTCAAGACTCAAAAAGCACTAGCCTTTCTATACTCAAATAACAAACTCAATGAGAGAGAAACTAGAGAAACAGTATCTTTCACAATAGCAGCTAAAAAAAATGAAATACAGAGGACTCAGTGTAATGAAGTAAAAGACCTATACAATGAAAACCACAGTACTCTGAAAAAGGAGATTGAAGAAGATACAATCCTGGAGCATACTGCAATGTTAGCAAGCAATGGAGAGGAGGGAAAACAGAAACACATTATTCAGGGCAGGTCCTAGGAGTCAATGGAAGGAATTCATAATGGCCAAACCAGAAATGAGTTGAGTATAAAATAAAGCAATATTGAATTATAAGCCAAACTATGGACTTGTATCAATGAGACCATATTCATATAAGTAAGTGACTTTATAAGCAAATACTTGGGAGAGAATAAAGAAATCTATGCAGGAGAAATTCAAACACCTTCTATGGATGCTGCACCCTCCCAGAGGAGGAGTATAATGCCCACCTCTTGAAATGGTTTCCGTGACTTCCTTCCAACGACTACAGAACAGAAAGGAGGAAAGCTCTACAGTAGAGAAATCTGAGAAATGCTACTTCAGCCCAGGGACCAGAGTAACATCAACAGTGACAAATCAAGCTGAAACATAGACTCTTGATACATGTGGAGAAAAGGATAAGCTTAACCATCTGTCTCCATAAAACCCACTATCCCAGGCAAATCATGAGAATAATCTCTGGTAAACCCCAGTGGAGTGTCAAACTACAAAACACTGGACCAGTACACCCCAAAACTGTCAGGACAGCAGAACAAAGTTTGCAAGGCTGCAACATCCAAGAAGAGACGTGGAAGACAGGATGATTGGACATACGTGGTATCCTGGAACAGAAAAGGACATTGGGAGAAAATGAAGCAAACTTAAAGTGTGGAGCTTAGTTAATTTAATTTTTTCCCTTTACTGGTATTCAAAAAGGGCTTCAAGTAAGGCTCATGGACTAAAAAAAAAAAAAAAAAAAGTAGCTTAGCTAGATAAACCAAGCACAGAAGAATATTTTTTCAATATTCTGGTTTTCTTTCCTGTTGCAAACTTAAGTAGCAACATGCCTTTGGGATTAAGTACCTAAAACCATTGCAAGACGCTGCAACAAATTATCAGAATGATGCATGTTTATGACACGGTGGGGGTGTGAGGTTAGCGTTACTAGAGCCGCCACACTGTTCTCCTTAGAAGAGGGTGCGTCTCTCCCAGGCCAGAAAAAAAAAAAACAGTTTGAAATAATGTCTCAAATGATTTGTCTGTGGTATTCTGTAAACTTTCACTTTAAAAGGTCAAGTTCCTTTCTAAGGTGCTGCCTTCCAAAGCCCTCAACAACACTGAGAACACTCTGGCTGTATTTGTTTATTTTTTACTGCAGAGTATATGCACATGCCTGAGAATGGGTGTTGATTTCACCCAAGTTGAGTCAGACTAAATTCCTTTCCTGATAGGGTTGCTACTGACCCAGAAGCATTAATACAAGACAGCAGTAAGGTTCACTGACAGTCTTCAGTGTGAACAATACACACACCACATGATGGTCACATGTACAGCCCAGATACACACCTAAAGATTCATGAACATTCACTCATATAAATACATGCGTACTCACGAGTGTGTGCATTATGGATACACATGCACACCCACACAGGTATACATGAGTGGATACAGAAATATTAGTCACACATTTGCACACATTGACATTCACACACAAGCATGTATCCCAGCAGATACAAGCCATGTCCATGTCCACACACACACACACACACAGCACACATGGCCACAGGCCCACATGCATATATGCACTCGCACTCAGATGCACATGCTATACACAGGCAAGCATATTCACACATGTGCATGGAAAGTTCACATGCCTACATGAAAATGTGTTCATACATACTCACGCACACATGTACATTCATAGGTACACACACATGGGCCCAAGTATACATGCTCATCTACACATACACATGCACTTGTATTCAGGGCCTCCTTGTCAATGTCATTCATTCATGCATTTAGTCACTCATTCATCCATTCCTTTGCTGTGCTGGTGGTGGAATCCAGTGCCTTGCACATGCTAGACAAACACTCCTCTACCCCACCGAGCTCCCCCCAGCTCCCTCTTGTCTGTCTTAACAGTACTTGTTCACGTGTTTGTTTGTAAGCACTGTGGATCTGACAAGTCAGTATTCTGTTTCAAAAGCAAAATAATTGCATACAATGTGTCCCTGCTTGAAGGAAGATAACCATGACCCAATAAAACTTGTGACAAAGCGGCGGCCGGGGCTGAGGAGGGGCTCAGAGGCACTGATTGCCTCGCACATGTGTGACCCTGGATTCGATCCCCAGTGCTATGTTAAAACAGACAATAGATGACCAGCCAGTGGGCAGTCAATCCTTACACAGATTTATAAATATGAAAAAGTGCACACATCTACATGGACAATGCTGGATTATTAGAAACTGAGCGAGCATATCATAATATATAGTATCCAAAGCACCGAAAGTACCCTCATGATTCTACCCCAAGAAGAATCACTGCTCTAGTTTTCTGCAGCACATACATTGTTCTATGTTGCATTAGTGCATGTTTGCAGTTCACACAGTACACGGTCACTTGGGGAGTGGCTGATGCACGTATCACAGCTTGTCCCTTTGGTATTTAGCCCCCTCCTCTGCCTTTGCTCTCCCCCACTCCTCCAGGCCCCCACCCCCTTTTGCATACTGGTTGATATTATTTGTCTTAGCTTAGTTATGGCACATAGGGTTTACACTAATTGGGGCTATTAGGTTCCTGTTCATGGCACATCTTTATGTTTCTTATTTTCCCTTCCCCTCCTCCTCACCTCTTGCCCTTGTTCCCTTGGACCATGTCCCTGCTGCTGAAGATCTATCCCTTTGTTCCTGTCTATATCCATTCTTTATCATTGTCTTTGTTTGTGATTTGCCTCACTCAAATGAGAGATACCATATGGTATTTATGCTTGTATATCTGCTTTATTTCACTCAACAGTGTATTTTCCAGGTGCATCCAGTTTTCTACAAATGTCTCAAATGTGTCTTTCTTTGGTAACTGAGCAGCATGCCATTATATATAGACACTACACTTTCTTTATCCAGGTGTCTGCTGGTGGGTAGACTGGCTGCTTCCAGGCTTTAGTTATTCTGAATTATGAAGCACACACATTTTTCTATATTTATACTTTATGCAACAGAAATCATATAATATGTGCTCTTTTGTGTCTGAATTCAATCATTCAACATTACGTTCTTTGGATTCTCCCATATCACTATATATCATACATCTAAATTTTACTGCTAGGAATATCTCAGCACATTTAAAAATGCAAATATAGCTACACTTCTGTAAGGGTCATGATTATAGTGTGACCACAAGTCCAGCAGACATCAACTGTCCCTAGGAGTCACATGGAGCCGTGTTCAGGGTGATGGCAGCAATCTGCATTTCCACCAGCATGCACTTGAGTTGCTCCAGATCCCTGGCCAACATTAGCCCCTTTCCATCTCTTTCAGTGGACCCATTCAGGTGAGTGTGTAGCAGTAATATAGCATCGTGGCTTTAATTCAGATTTCCCAGATGAAATTCAGCCTCTGCTCATGTGACTGTCGGCTAGTGAGCAGCTTCTCTCAGGGAAACGTCAGTCAACTATCTCGTTCATTTCCCTATTGCATTGTTTGTCTGGTGTTCTTTTTTTTTCTTATTGATTTGTAGGAGATTTTATAGTTATAACAGGAGTCTTTCACTGGAAAACTGTGTTATAAATACCTCTACTTTGTAAAATTTTTTTCACTCTCTTTATGGTAACTTTTGATGATCAAAAAAGGTCTGACTTATCTTTTTGCTTTTCTTCTACGGTAAGTGCTTTATGGTTGGGTCTCCTTTATTGAATTTGTGCTATTAAAATGTCACTAATATGTCTTTGTATGGTTCCCTTGTAAAGATTTACACTTCACTTTTCATGTCTAGATCTGCAATCCACACAGAGGTGATTTGCACGCATGGCATGAGGTAAGGGTCAAGGTGCATTCTCTGTCTCCCCCTAGGTATCCTGTTGGCCAAGCACCAGCTATTGAAAATGAAATCATGTCTTTATTATTGAATCACAGGGTCACCTAGGTCATAAATCAGAGATCTATACAAGTTTAAGTCTTTTTTTCTGGGCTCTGTAGTTTTTCCTATTGGTAGGTTTTTCTACCTCTGTACCAATACCACAGTAATCTAATAGAACTCTATAATAGATTATTTTACTTGTTATAATTTTATTTAATTTTTCCTACAAGTAAATTTGTTACAGATTAAATGTAAAACCATGTTCATTTAATGTTAAAACAACCAGTTCAAATGCACACATGCAGACACTAACCACATAGAAAAAATTTTTGCTTAACACACATGAAGCCCTAGTTTTGAGCTCCAGCACTGAGAAAATAAACTTAACTAAAAACTATAACTAAAATCCTATTTCAAACATTTAACTGAGTTTTTCTTCACTTTTTCTCCAGTTATTTTACTATCTTCTAAATACCGTATCTACCACAAGTATAGTTCATTTCATACACATAAATAAATGGTACTGAGAAACACTTTTATTCAATTAGCAAAATTAATCATTTCTCTCTCCTCAAAAATCTGGAGATTGTGTATTAGTTCAATACTGCTAATTACCTTCGAAACTGCTAATATATTACTGCTATAACTTCAACAGCGAAAATAAAATGTTACCTTATATCCTACTCAAGATACTCATTTACAAAGCATTTTGAAGCAACAAAATGCTTTACACTACAACACTAGCAAGCCTAATGTGTAGACAAATTTGAATTATGTAAGATTAGGAATCTCATCAATAGCTTTAGACTATAAATAGGAATCTGTGAATTTTTCTTAAATTCTACATGCTCAAAGGGAAATCTAACTGTTCCAGCATCAAAATACATCAAGACACCACCTTGCATAATGATTTTTCCATATTTTAACATTTTTAAGATACTGAAGTATCCAGCTTTCAAACTAATTCAGAAAACAGATGATGAGTGAGGGCTTTGAATTGAAGGCCAGAAATTAAGATCTAATAAGGGAATGAATGATTTAAGTAGAATGACACACACTGATATAAAATTAAATTGACAAAACCTTAGTTTTGCTTGAATGGATAAAATTTTAATATATAAAGCATTCAGTTGTCAAAAGATTAGTATTTTCAGGTTGAAAATTTTAGAATTAAAAATTGGAACACTGTAATATCAGATATCTAGCCAACTCTCTTTTTGTATGTAAGTACTGCTTTCTGACATCAAATCATTCCCACTTAAAATACTTTAATGTTTGAGGCAAATGTATCAGATTAAATGATCAAGTTAATTTCTTTTTTACTTCCTTTGCAATTATCTGTACAACCAAATCTCATCAATATCAGTAAGAATTACAATGAGATAGTGCTTCCATATCATTAGAATGGCCATTATTTTTTAAAAAATCACAAAAAGAGAGCTTGCCGCCCTGGTAAGTGGCTGTGGCCCAGCAAGCCACAGCCACCCCAGGGCAAGAACCATCGGTGTCTCCTGAGATCCATGTCATGTTGGAACTTAGGGCGCTGGGAAACCAAGCAACCAGCTCGCAGCCCTGGTAAGTGGCTGTAAGCCTACCGGCCTGTGGGCTGAGATTCAGCCCCTGTTAGCAAGTGGCTATATGCAATATAGAAAGAAGGGGAATTTCCTTCTACCACCTCTTTGAAGGCAAATATTTTTATCACTGTTTTGCTTTGTTCTGATTAATGGTATTGTTCTATTCAGTATTCTGTTTTGATAACTTTTATAATGTTCTGTATTTCCTTTGATTCTGATACACCTGATTGAAAGAACAACTATTGTGAAGATAACGAGATATACTATGGTACCTACCTATTACTGTTATCTCGGTAACCCACTGTATAGTTCTGTACCAATTTCACTACACTGTCTCAATTGGCTTTGTTCCGTCTTGTTCTGTAGTATTTTACTACTTTAAAAAAATAAAAAAATCACAAAAAGTAACAAGTACTGGAGAAATCCTTGTGCTCTGCTGGCGGGGATGGAAAATGGTGCAGCTACTCTGGAAAGCAGCATGGCAAATCCTCCCACATTAAGCATGTCATTACCATACGACCAGCAAACCACTTCCGGTACACACACCCAGAAGAGAAAGCAGGAACTTGGGCTGATATTTGTGCGGTAACAGTCACCACAGCAGCACTCACAACAGCCAAAACAGCAACAAAAGTGTCCAGCAGCAGCCGATGAACCAGTAAGGAAACAGTGTACATTCACAGGATGGGATATAACTCAGCCTTAAAAGGGAAGGAAACCAAGAATGGGCCCGCTCAGATATTCTACCTGGAAGAGTCAAATTCACTGCAACAGGAAATGGAACCATGGTCCCTGGGGGCCAGGGGAAAGGACCTGGGAGCTGTCAGTTACTGACTGCGGACTTTCAGCCTAGAGCCAGGAAGAGTTCTGCAGATGGGTGGTGGTGACATAATACAGCAATGTGAGTGGGCTTAGGGTCACTGATGTGTACACTTAAAAACAGTGAAAACAGCAGATTTCATACCACAGTAAAAGACTAAGAGGATACTAGTGACAGGCAACCTCTGAAATTACTATTAATAACTCCGACCTTCAAGATTCAAACTGCATCAGACGACACCAGGGTGCCCAGGACTGGCTCAGACTCCCATTCACGGGAGGACTCAGAGACTCAGCATTAAGCCACAAGGTGACAGTTCGTTACAGCGAAAGGACACCAGGCAAACCAGTCAGGGGAGAGGCTCTTTGACTCAGCCTGAAGGGAACCAGGACAAGCGTCCAGAGTCCTCTCCCAGTGCAGCCACACGGCATAAGCTTAATCCCCAGCACAGAGAAAGGGCAGCGCGCCGGAAGTGCTGGCCAGCAAGGCAGCCTAGCAGAGCCTCTCCTCGGTGCCCAGAGCTTCGATGGGGCTGGTGACAGCTGCCGTCTGCCTGGTGCAGACCAAACCCAGAGTTCCCAGGAAAGAGGTCTCGGTGCAGACCACACTGTTTGCGTTGACACTTGAGCACACTCAGCCACCTTCATCACGTAGGGCAGGGGACGCCCTCCTGCCGGAGTCCAGCTGCGGCAGGGCTCAGGGGTCCCAAAGGTGGTCAGGGAGTCGGTGAGTGAGAGACAGAAGACATTGCACTCCAGTCTGTGAGTGAATCTGAATCCACTTTATTTTTTAGAAGCTGGAGTATATATTTGCTAACTTTTGGCAGTAACTTAAACCCCAAGCAGGAAGCGTCCCAGGCTGAGGGCCAGGCAGGGATAATCTTAAACAATATGTGTTAATTAACTTTTTTCACCTTTGTTAAACTTTAATCTTGTTACTTAATTAGCTTGCAAAAGCAAACATGCCATACCCTAGCCCCAATACTTCCTGTTCTATTTATATTGATTCTTTTCTTTGTTGGCCAGATTTTTCTGTCTTTCTTTTTAACATAGTTAAAGTAATGTTTTTTATCCTCTGTTGATCTAATACAATAGGGTGGCCCATTCCTAGCTAACTTTTCCATGAAATTTAATTGATTACATTTGGCCCATTTTCCTTTGATATTAACTATTCTTTGCCCATACTTATCATAAATCCCTGTGTAAGGCAGAGGGGGGTCAGGCAGTTGAGGTAAAAATTTTCTTGGGGGCTTTAGTTTGTAATTTCTGATAGAGAATCTTCCCTGGATCAAGGGCAGTTGTCTCACAGGAATTTTGTAAATCCTCCTCCATGAGCTCTTTCATTTAAAGCTTTTGTATAAACTCTCTCATACTACTCATAGAAGGTAAAATTTCACAATTAGTTTTTACAAAGGGGTTATCTAGAGGGTTTCTAGTAACTCCTCTGGAGTTTCTATTTTCAATTTCATATTGAGTATTACATGAAAATATATATGTGTGAATTACACAAATTACAATTATCAGTACAAAACATTCCAAGATCCCCGCGCCCAATTCCCACATGCGGTGTCCTTTTCCTGGAGAAGCGATTCCTTGAAGCGCTCTCCTCCACCCATGGACCTTGTCACAAGGCGTGGATGGACTAGGACGCGGCATGGATGGAAAAGGGCGCCGCACCCTCCCAAGGTTCAGCTCCCAGACACCAGCCAAGGGCCACCGTGCAGCAGGGCTATCTGAGGACACGCGGGGCCTGCTGGTGGGTCTCCTTCACCTGAAAGGCCGCTTCACACACAAGACAGGCCCAGCCATACCTGAGCCCTTCAAGATGGGGACACGGACTGTAGTCCCCAGTAGTGGTGGGACCTCTGTGGACCAATTTGGAGACACACACACCTGCACACCTGGCCATCACAGCTGGCCTAAGCACAAAAATTCCTATCAGTGAAGAGAATACTTTTTCTCTAAATGGAAGAATGGCCCTGGTGAGAATCAATTAGGACTTGAACAGTTTTAATTAAGATCTGATCTGTGACTTGAGTAATAAGTAATCATTACATTATTATTATAAGACAAAGTCATTAACTTAGACAAATTGAAAAGCAGCTCTAGACGAGAAATGATTGCTGAGCACCTCTGCTCACGGGGTGGCTCAGCTCCGTCAGCCCTGTGGCCTCACACTCGGGGCATCCCCAGAAGCACCAGTTGTCTGCTCCCCTTTGCTAGACCTGCCTCTGTCCAGCAGGTGCCCCATGTGTGCCCTCTGGGAACCCAGGCACCCGGGAGGGAGGCAAATGCAGACATGGGCTCTGCACACAAACCATGTGGGGCCCAGGAAGAGAGAAGCCAGGTCACCCTCCCTGTGAACCGAGCAGCACGTGGTCTGGGCTGAGAATCAAGGACTACT
>PVLA01014215.1:0-31961 GCA_004027455.1 Hydrochoerus hydrochaeris
GCTTTTAATATTCTGTTCTTGTGATGGATTTCTGGGATCCTGATTATTATATGTCTGGGTGTAGATCTGTTTTGGTAGTAGCTGGCTGGAGTTCTGTATGCCTCATTTATCTGAACTTCACTTCTGTTACCTATCTTTGGGAAGTTTTCCTTAATTATTTCTGTGAATAGACTTTTTATTTCATTTGCATTTGTTGCTGCATCTTCATTCACATATTTTATTCTTAGGTTATAAATCCTCTTGTCATCTTCTAGCCTTTGTATCATTGCTTCCTGGTCCCTTGTTATTTTTAAGAGATCCTTCCTTTCATGATTATACTTTGCAAATCTATCTTCAAGTTTTGAAAGTTTGTCTTTAGCTTCTATTAAAAGGTTTTGCCAGGTTTCAATGGAGTTTTTAATTTCCTGATATTCTCTTTGGATCTGTTTCATATATATTCTATGTTTTGTTTATATTCTTCATCAAAGGCTTCTCTCCTTTCTCTGGGTCCCTCTATTCTTTCATTTGTGCCTACTTGAGGATTACCCAGGACTTCTTTTATTAATCTTCTTATATCTTGCTTCACCTGAGTTAGAATTTCAGATTTAAATTTGATGATGAGGTCACGGATGTATTTCTTTATTTCTGATGAGGCTGTCTCTGACATTACAGGTTTGCTGCTCTCAACCTCCTCTGTATTTACCTCTGTTGGACTCACTTTCCCTGGTTCCAGAGTTTGGGACCTTTTGCTCTTTCTCTGTCTTGTCATGTTTTCAGCCCCCTTCAGACAGGTAGGTAGTTGAGGTCTCTGGGCCTTTCCTATTGCTTACAGATTTTCTGCAGCGCACTTGCTAGGGAAGTACCGCCCCCAGTCTGCTGCCGATCTGCGAGTTGCAGGATAAGGGCTGGCTCCTCCCACTATGCCAGTCAGCCAGTTTGTGCTTCAACAAGTTTGTGTGTTCCCTGTGGATGCCAGTGGCCCAGAAAAGCCTCATCCCTGGCTATTGGGTTTTAAGCTGGGGTGTGCCCCTGCCCGAGCAGATCCCACCAATCTGCTTTGGACTAGGAGTCATCAGCGGGTGCTGCCTTGGGTTTTGATTCAAGCTGGCCCTGCCCAACTCCAAAATATCACCCAGCCAGTCCTCTCGGTTTGGGGAATCCAGTGCCCATCACTCACCAAAGTTCGTGCAGCTCGACTGGCTGTTTCCACTCCCTGTCTCAGCACCTCCTCCAGCTGAGGGTCTGGAGCTCACCAACCCCCACTCTCTCAGGGCCTTGATCTCAGCTCCATCATGAGTCACCTGACTTTAAGACGTGCCAGTACAGGGATTGGGGCCTGCCCAGCTGCAACCCTCTGTCCATGCTTCCTTTTCTTCTTTCTTTTTTCTTTTTCTTTTTCCTCACTTTCTTCCTGGGTTATGAGAATTCCTCTCCTTTTGTCTGGCTTTATCCTTGTTGCCAGATTCCAGCATCTGAGTTTTTTTTTTTTTTTTTTTTCCTCAGAGAGGCTCTCTTATCATGCCACCACTCTGGCGGCCATCTTGCAATCCAACTCCAGAAGAGTTTTATTAACTTATATTCCCTTGTGGACTACACATTTATCTGATATATCAACTTGTTAAATAAAAAGGTATTATTTTAGATCAAGTACTGGATAATATTAATAAGACTAACTAAGCTCTGATTGTATCTAAAGAATGTGCTTCCAAATATCATCACTTTTAAGCTTGTGCATACTATATGGATATATATACATATATATATATAATATATATGTATATGTATTATATATATGTACCTATATGATTTTTCAGAGATGCATCTTTGTATGTCAGTGTAGAAATATTTATTTTAAGGAACTGGTTCATGTAATTATAGCATCTGACAAGCCCAAAATGTGCAGTTCCTGTCTAAAAGTACCAGGCTGGAGACCAAGAAAAGTTTAAGTCTGAAGGCATCTGCTGCAGAATTGTTTGTTGCTTTAGAGAGGTCTGGCTTTCACTGTAGTCAGACCATCAGCTGATCAGGGGCATCACCAGCATTAGGGTGGTCAACATGCTTTATCTTTTTTATTTTTTATGGTACCAGGAATCAAACCCAGAACCTTGCAAATGCCAAGCAGATGCTTATGTCACGGACCTATATCCCTGGCCCCAAAATGCTTTACTCTTAATCCACCAAGGTAAATGTTAACCTCAACCAAAAAACCTCCTTCAATAAACATCCATAATACTATTTTGCTATATTACATATCTTTACACCATGACTCAACTAAGATGGCACATTAAAATATTCATGTAACACTGGTTTAATTATCTCATTTAATTTTATAATTTGAATTGCTGATAATTTGTGTATTGGAAGGATCGAAAAATAAAGTAATGATAGCTAACTTTCAATCACTGAGGAACTGTTTGAATTTCACATTGAATATGTGCTAGCAGAGGGCTGCTTACAGTTTAGGCTTTAAAACTCTTTGAATAAGAATACATTTTTGAAACCACGATAAGTGTTATAATGTTTGATTCTATTACCATATACTGACCAATTGAAACCTAACACTAACTTATGAAAAGTAGTTTCAGGAAGTCTGCTTCTTTGGAAAATTTGAACATGAAATGCATTTTGATCTGCAAAGGTTTTTTCCCCCATTTTCCATTTCAAAAGTTTCAGAAACCTTTTTATGTTTCATCCCCATAGCGGGCAGCCTCAGATGTATTTCATTTCAGAATTTTGAGGATCTCTGAATCCCATTATTCAAAGTAAAATGGAATGAATTGGAGAGTTATCAACCAACATGAAGTGAAAAAAGTGTTTCAGAGGAAAACTGTGATGACACTTTTTTCAAAATTTATTCCAAAAAAGTCCCAAGTGGCATGATCCCACCTATGCGCAGGCTAAGTCCTCTGATTGTGAACACCTGGCCATGGAGAGCTTCCTAGTAAAGCAGTTGTCATCAGCTCTCACCGTGTAAAAGTGGTCCTGCCTCTCCTCTTCCAGCAAAATGCAGTCATTCCATCAGACAAGGTACCAATACGGTACTCGTATAGTAACCCACCTTATGGTATTTAAACTGGATCATATGTCTCTATTCATTTTTAACAGTGAAAATATCTTAGAGGCCTTTGTTACCCTTACCAAAATATGCATGATAATAAAACAGATTATATATGTGCAGGCAAACCACAGCTTAGCTCGCCCTAAATTGCTGATCAGTCTAGATAAATCCAACTTCATGATGAAAATAGACCCAGAAATAAGGACATTTGTCTAGGGAGAAAGTCTCTTCCTGAAGAGAGTTTTTGGCCCTTTTTGTAATAAGATTGATGTGACTAAGTCAATAACTATATTATGGTTTGTTTACTAAATGTCTCCCAAAAACTTGTGTGGAATTCTTGGTTGCTAGTTAATGGGATTAGGAAGCAGTAGAAAATTTAGGAGGCAGGATCCACTAGAAAGAAGTAAGTCAGTGGCTGTATGCCTGAGAAAGGTTTATGTGGACCCTTTACCTCCTGGCTTCCTGGCACCAAGCTTTGCTGTACCATGTACCTCCCACCATAATGTTCTGCCTACGAGCAACCCTAACCAATGGATTCAAGTGATAAAAGTCTCTGAAACCTCAGATCAGAACAAATTTTGCCTCCTTTAATTTCATTTTTTTAAGATATTATGTCACAGCAGAAAAAAACTAACTAGAACAGATATTTTGCAAATGATTTAGAACTGGAGAGGGAGCAGCTATGAAAAATGGAAATTTACTTTGACTTGAGTTTCTGTAGAATTCAAAGAGAAAAGATATTATTCCAATATCCAAGTGGGAAAAAAGGTGATATAGTGAAAGATAGCAGGATTGACCTCATTTTTTAATCTATTAAAATAGTTACTAATTAGTTTATTAAAATAATATATCATCATGGTACTCAGGAAATTGAGAACACACTAAAATGTGATATATATATATATATATATATATATATATATATATATACTCAGCACAGTGCTAAGAGTTGTGTATAAGCAATCTTACTGGAAGCTTGTAGCTGGTGGAGACCATTGTTCTCTATGAGGAAATTTGTTCTCCATTACTTTGTTGCCCGGATAAGCAAATCTCAATGTAGTGGAACAGCAAAACTAGATCATCTGCTTCCCTGATGAGCAGGTTTTGATTCCTTCTTATAGCTAAAGTAGACCCTTTGATTTTAGGGTGGGTCAACAGAAGAGCTTGATTAGGCTGAACCCAGGCTTTTTCAGTACTTAACTCCCAAAGATAGCTTTAAATAGTAAGCTATGACCAACCCAAGCTATAAGAAGGAAAAAGGGAATTCTGCTGGGAAAGGTATTCCTTCCTTAATTAAAAGATGCAGCCTCAAGCAGAGAGCTTGTTCTGACCTCTCTATTTCTCTCCTAAACTCGGGGTCCAAGGCTTGAGTTGGAAGCATCCACGATTTTGCGCTCTGACTGGGAAAGTAAGGAGAGAGAAGTCCTGGGCTTTGGTGAGAGCACTGAGCAGCAGTGTTAGACTGCTTCTCCCCTGACTTCCTTTGAAGTATTAAAAAAAAAAGAAAAAAACAGATGAACATCTGTCTAATAACTCTTGCCAGCTTTTCCTCTACTTACAGAAAATATCTTACTTGATTGATACAAATCCTATGAGCTTTTTTTTTTTAATCTAATAGAAGCATGTTGGCTACAGAGAAGAGTGTTTTTCAACTTTGTTAAACTAAAAAAGCTCACCATCTGAAGTAAAATATCACTTAGATCAGCACTTCCCAGAGGGTGGGGTGGAGGTACAGTGCCACGTGGAGGGCTTATCTGTGGTGCACAGAGTGAAAGTGCTGAGGGTCGGCCAGTCAGAGCTCAGGACAGGTGGTTCTGATGAGCCTGTGGCCAGTGGCAGGGCAACTCACAAATACCATCTTGTTATCTATCCATCAAATACTCTGGAAGCACTGGCTCTATTGTTTAGTTAGTGAATAAAGAACTTGCCTTCTTTATGACCAGTGTAGTAAGATGATGCTGTAGTTAGGGACCTCACATTCAGACAGAAAGTGCTCCTCTCCTCAAACTAGGAATCTTCCCTTAGAAATAGCTGAGACTTCCTCAGTTATTTTTATTAAAGTGTCATTTTTATGACCTAGTAAGACCTTCATAATAGTCAAAAAAATATTGTTTAAAATATAAAACTCTTTATTCTATGGACTTTGTGTTCTATGTGGTTAGTCTCCATGCATTTGTAGTTTAGTTTATTCCTCTGTGAAATTTCCTCTATCATATGGAGCATATATATCAAATATACTATATAGACTATCTATGCGCTCATATGTGATAATATACTAAGCTTTTCAACTGATATTTTCTTGACTATATTACTTCACAAAGAAGATTTTTCATTAAGAAAATTAGAACCTTTCAATTTGATTCATAAGTAGATTCATGCCATCTAAAATTTTTATTAATTTTGTACTGTTTGTCATTTCTTCCTTACTAGGGTGTCTGCTCTGCAATTTTCTTTATCTGATTATGATGACTCCACACTGGTCCACGTTTCATCTCTTACAGGCCACTTATTAGACATGCAACTCAAGGCAAACTATTTATTATAGGTTTGTATTCTTCACATGCAAAATAAGTTGTTGTGACAAAGAAATGAGATTAAGCATATAACCTTGGAATGTCATCTTGCCTATAAAATTTTAGCTATTTTTACTTAGAATAAAATCCCTCCCCTGAAAGCATGCTCATGATTTTGTTCTATGCAGTGTCCAACACACTGCAATCATTTATTAATGTGATATTACAATAGCCTCCTTTATTATTGTAATATTTTCAGTGTCAGCCACAGTACTATTGTTATATAAGGTAAAGCAATAATCTTACATAACTAAACTTTCAAATATCTTCAATAATAACACATTGTTTCATCACTGAAATTAAAATATCTAGAGCTCCCTAGCCACTAATGCTAAAATATAGCTTGCTTTACCTTTCCATTATTTTACAAATGATGTCTAAATATATCATACTATCTTTTCTGTTAGCATATATTCTTTGTAGAAGCTCAGTGAATTTCAATGAGGATTTTAATAAGCTCTAAGTATTGTTATTAGATTTGCTTCGTAAGGTATTTAGTGTGCTCTATGAGAGTTCTGGGGTGAAAATACATGGATGGATTTTTATCAAGTGTTCTTCCAAGTTTGAAGCATATTGCAAATTTGATTCATTATTTCTGTTTTTATGTGCAGTATTTCTATGCTAATACTGTATTATATTTTAGTTTCTAATTTTTAATCAGCCATAGATCTGATAGAGATGTAGAACTTTTGAAATTATCACTTTGACAAATAAATATGGTTGAACTACTATTGCAATATACCATGATGAAAATCTTTTTTTAGTTTTATAAATATACTTTATTTAGAATTTTAGTGTTAGCATTATTTTTGTATAGCTTAACACCAAATTTAGTAAATATCACTCCAAATATTTTCTAAAATTATAAAATACTTGGAAACAAAATATTTGTATAATATTATGAAATCGTCAGAGTAGCAATGGTATGTGCTCATAAAAACAGCTGTATAAATGTACAAAGACTATAATCTTGTTAATAATGCAAAATGAGAGAAACAGAATGGCTTAATGCTTAAATATAAATGGAATGTTGTTCTTTTCATAAAGCTTTAAGTGCATATCATTTAAATAGACCTAACCAATTATAAACAAAGATAGCCAAGTTAAGCATAAACCAGGTTATATTTACATTGAAATTGGAAAAGTATATGATATTATGGAAAAATTCTACTGCACAATGAATTTTAAAGATTAGATAAGTAAACAATAGGAAAACCAATTGAGAAAATGATATGAAATATAACAGAATAATGAAAACTAGGTTGGACAGTATTTCTGTTTTAAGGGTTTATGTGAACCAAGTAGAGCTTTGTGCTATCATCAGGGGAAGAAATGTACCTTTCTATATAATTTTTCTTAATCAAAAACTTCAGAGTATTAGGCTAAGATGAATCAGAATTTCTAAGCTGTCTAATTTTGCTGCTCTTTTGCTGACTTTAGATAAAGTTGAAAAAATGAGAACTTTTGCCAGAACAAAAGTAACATGGCCAACATGTCTAGCTGTGCTTCAAGTACTGTACAGTGCCTTTTGTTTCTTCCCTAATGAAGACATTTATATTGAGGTTAACATGGGGGCTTATAAAAATAGGAACTAGATGAAAAAAGCAAGGATAATGCAAAGTATGAAGAATCTGACAAATGTTGCTTTTAGCCCAGTTTGCTATTTATCATGGAGTTCATCACCCATGAATATGGAATCATGTGCAAATCAGGACAGTGTTTTAGTATATGAAAAATAACTTTTATAGTATCAGATGATAAGTTCTTCAGTGAAGACAATATCACTAATTACTATCTGGGATACGTATGTCTTGGTGTGTAGTTCTTGCATCACTTTCTACTATCATAAAAGAGAAACATGATGGGCACAAAAACTAATGACTGCAGTTAGTAATCAGAATCTTTTCTTAAGAAAGTAAAGATACTAACACATTTAAGTTTTTTAAATTAGAATCTGAGTTTTTTCCCTTTAGTGTTTCAAAGAATAAGACACCCTACCACACCATTGTGTAGATAACTCACTATTTCTAATTTATATATAACATGAGAAAATGAATAATATTTGCATCCTAAATCAACCATTCTATGTCTAGAATGCAAATGTCAACAGGAAGTTTATTTAGCCATAATTATATAAGAAGGCATAGTATTTTGAGCTATAAAACTTTATATGTTGTCTTTACTTTATACTCACAAGAAAATTAAACCTGCATTATCAGGTTATACCTTCAATATTTTCAGCAGCTCCTCAAATCTAGCAAGGATCTGTTGCAGTAATTAGCATGAGTTTATAATTCATTTCAAATTCTCCATTGCTGTCACCTTCAGCCTTATTTCTGGACACTCTACTGGCAGAAATGCCCTCAGTCCTGCAGAAACAGTTACATTCCCCAAGCTACTCATGCTTTTGCACACATTGTGCTTTTGCTGATTTCCCTTCAGGCTCCATTTTTTTTTCTTCAAATGGAAAATTTGGACTTCCTCATAGCATATAGGTCTCCAGCTATTTGGATTTCTTGACCAGTAGGTGGTTTTACATCAAAAGAAAGTAAGCAAATGACAAAAACAAAATGGTAAATTGTGGTAAATGACAAAAACAAAATGAGGGTCAACAAGCCCATCTCAGCACATTGGCAGACTCAAGCCACAGGCCATTGCAAGCTCAAGGGAAACAGCGATAAATTGCACATATGAAAAAGAAATAGATACTGGCCAATTTGGGAGATGATCTAGCGATCATGGAATGGGGTGCATTGAAACATTGCCTCTGTGATTACATTCCAGCTGCATCAGTCAACAGTAGTTTTTCATATTTATGCAAACTCAGAGTTGTTTTGCACAAATCATAAGTGATTATTTTAGCTTTATAATATGTATGTTGAGAAGAAAATGTTTTCAATAGTATCTGTTACATTATCTGAAAGGTATTCACCTTTAGTCTTCAGAAAAATTCTTGTTGTTCAGCTACAATTAATAAAAAAACTTTTTCCAAGTAAAAAATGTGGTACTCGATGAGTATACTTATGCACATAGCAGTGATCATGGAAGAGTAAAATACAGGTTTGAGGCTTTACACAGACATTCAGAAGATGCCTCAGTGGCTTTACAAATAGTATCACTCAATATCATGCTAGCCATGTTCCCACTCATAGATCAGATAAGAGAATAAGAAAGAAAGTAACACAGCAGAAGGGGTAGCAAGATATAACATCCTCCGTTATCTGCACAACCATTATTGGAATTTGAGACAACAGGTAGAGATTGTCTCACTGGTCAGAACTTTGGAATGCACAGGACCACCCCAAACTGCAAAGGGGCTTGGAAATTCAGAGTTAAGTGTTTTGAGGAATATCATCACCCTAGTAGTCAGTTTAAGAAAGAAAAAATGAGAATGAATAAAAAAACTGACTTAGCATCATGTTGGAACTTTGGGCACTGGGAGAACAGGCAGCCTACTCGCTGCCCTGGTAAGCAGCTGGGGGCCCAGCAAGCCGCCGGCGCACCAGGGCGAGAACTATCAGCGATTCCGGAACTCTGCATCATGTTGGAACTTTGGGCACTGGAGAATAGGTGGCCTACTGGCCTCCCTGGTAAGCAGCTGGCGGCCTTCCAAGCCACTGGCACACCAAGGTGAGAACTATCAGCAACTCCTAAACTCTGCATCATGTTGGAACTTTGGGCGCTGGAGAACAGGTGGCCTACTCACTGCCCTGGTGAGCAGCTGGGGGCCTGGCAAGCCACTGGCACACCAGGGTGAGAACTATCAGCAAATCCTGAGCTCTGCATCATGTTGGAACTTTGGGCGCTGGGAGAGCAGGAGGCCTACTCGCCGCCCTGGTAAGCAGCTGGGGCCCTGCCGATGCGCAGGCTAACAATCAGACATTGATTCACCCCCATCCCCACCTCCGTTAGCAAGTCAGCACCGGTGGTCTGAGTATCTTTTTGGAGGATGAACATATACAGCGTGGCAAGTAAGGGGAATTTCCTTCTACCATCTCTTTGAAGGCAAATATTTTTATCACTGTTTTGCTCAGTTTTGATTAATGGTACTGCTTTATTCAATATTCTGTTTTTAAAAGTTTGATATTTCCTTCCATTTTCCTCTACCTGATGGAAAGAACAGCTAATGTGAGCAAAATGGTTTTACTGCACTGTGGTCACATGGGTTTTGTTATGTCTTGTTCTGCTGTATTTTGCTACCTTCAAAAAAAAATTAGATAAGAAAGTAACAAAATACCTCCAAAAATCTCCCAGCTCCACCAAAGCTGATCCATGGATCATGGATGAGGAGAAACTCAAAAACAAGGCAACAGAATTACATAAGGTGATTAAAAGTATTTAACAACAACAAAACAAGTCAGTAAGGTACTGAGAAACTTGAAACAGGATACAACTAAGCAGATAATGGACTTAAAAAGTAAAAAGAAGAAAAGAAAGTGCTCTAGAGGATATGGCTGCATGTATGTTTAAGTGTGTAGGATTGATAACCATGTCGCTAAGTTGTTACTGGATCATTGAACTTTGCAGTCTCACTGTTTGAATGTCCACTTTGTATGCTTTAATTTTGTAACTTTAACAACTAGGTCTCAGAAGACAATACGTAATTTATCAACTAGTCATTTCTTACTGCTTTTTTTTCTCTGAAATTCTGTATTGTTTCTACCCTTTTTTCTGTTTTGCTTTTTTTTCTCTTTAAATAAAATTTTTAAAAAACTGACTTAGCAGTATCTAAGGAGAAAGAGAAATAATATAAAGCATGAGTAAAAAATTGATTATAAACCAGATAATAGTAAATTCTACAAAAACTAAATTTGAATACTAGGTCAGAAAACCTTTGGAGATAGGATTGGAGTTTCACTGAGATGATTTAGTCAGAAAGCCTTGCTGAGAGTATATTCGAGCTAATACCGAATTATGAGAAGTTTCTAGCCACATCAAAACTCAGCACAGGAGCATGTAGATATTGCACAGGGTTAGTGAAAAGACCTTAAAAATAGCTTACCATGTAGGAAAATTTGTTGAGGGAGCTGGTTAAGACTCCAAGTGAGATTCATGCTTGCTACTGACAAAGGCACCATGACAGTTTGTGTACCAAGAGATGACTGGAGTTTAGTGTAGACCCAGACATCAGTGAAACATTGAAAACAGAGTAAAGAAATTTTTTTTTAGTTTTTCTTTTTTTTTAGTACATGTTTGTAATACATAAATATTACAATCATCGTGGAAAATTGATACATGTATATAACACGTCTTAATTCATTTCTTATACCCTTTGCCTCCCTTTCCTCAATTCTCTCTTCATGATTTGATTACATGATTTGATTTTTACTACAATCACATATCTTGTATGTTTTACATATAATTAGTGTTCAAATAAAAGAATCACAGCTTTTTTCAGTGGCCTTTCAAATTATACTGAAAACAAATGAAAAATCCATGCATTGATAATGTGCGCAACAGATTTAGACATACAATTAAAACTGATTGATTTGTTCACTATTCTGTAAGCTTGAGGTCTGCTGAATATGTCAACAAAACAATAGCAGGAACAGTACAATGAAGTTGCCACAACCCTTTTGTGCTGTGCAGAAACATGCAGCTCATTTTTGCTTATCGATATTCAGCTCCATAATCTTCCTGGCTCTGAAAAGTTCTAGGTTTACATTTCAGATTTCCGTGACAACAGATGCTCTCAGGGAAGATATGCGTCTGAAAGGGGAGGTAAGAAGATAGTGGAAGGAAGCCACTGGGATTCTACAAAGAGCTTTGAGCATCTTCACCAGCTGCAACAAAGCCAGTATTTTCCACAGGAAGGTGGCTTCATAAAACCGGAAGTTTAAAGAACGCTTTTGATTTGAGAATTCAGAACAAGTGGATAGATGACTTGAGCAGAAACCTCACAGAAAGAAGATGAACTCAACACAAGTACTCTTCAAAGAAATACAAACTAAGACATGGAGGGAACCCACTAGAAGTCTAATGGAAATGATTGAAATTAAAAACAAAACACCAAGTTGGTAAAGATTTGAACATGAGATGCACACTTTTCTGTTGGAAAAACTAAAAAACTACAATTATTTCAGAAAACCACTTGGGTTTTCCATAATGTTAACATGACCTGGACATTTACTCAAGAGAAATTCAACATATGCTCAAACAAAACCATTCTTATGAATGTTCATGGTGGTATTATTCATAAAAGCCAAGGAGAATACAAACTCACATAGCCATTGACAAATAAGAGCAGTAGGTAATCTGATGGTGAAATTAAAAATAGATATGCATTTTATACACCAAACACATCAATCAGTGCAGTTTAGCCTACATTAAATGTACTCACAACCACAGAAGGGTAAAAATCATCTAACACAATGCCAAGTTTATAACGAACTGTTGAGTAGCCCATGTAATTTACTGACTACTGTATTCAAAGTAAAAACTAGAATCATTGTATGCATAGTCTTTTGAAAAATCATGGAGTTGAAAATTCTAAATCATATGATTAATTATAAGTTAGGGATCATCTGTACATGCAATAGCATGCATGGATCGGAGACTCTACTTTCTTAGACAAAACAAGGCAAAACAAAACACAAGTCAGATGCAAAATTGTACTTCTTTCAGGGTTGCATTTTTATAGAATTCTACCATTAAACACTTATTATTTAAATAGATAAAAGAAAAGAGATGGCAGTGAAGGAATGGAAAACAAAGAGGATTAAAAAGGGAAGAAAATATTGAAAATAAAGCTTTTGTAAATAAGAAAGAGACTAAGGATTAGAAAGATCTGGGAAGTACAGAGGGATAGGAGATGAAAAAATAGAGTTAATTATCATGTATATGTATCAACTCCCCATGATAAATGTAGTCATTATGTATTACAAGCTAATAAAGAAATAAAGAAAATCTTGATAATAGACAGTAATGAAGTGATTTTTGCAGGATGAGGGAAAGAGAGTCTGTGAGATTAACTACAAGGAACATCAGAAAAATGTTTGTAGATAGTGAAAATATTCTATAGGTTGATCATGAAACTATAAGCTTAAAGGACAATATTTCATTAAGTAAATCCTAGCTCACAAATAATTAGTAGGTACTAAATATATTAATAATAATATATTCTGCAATGAAGGTGAAGTAAAACAAAGTAACTAAATTTGAAGATTTTTTTCTCATCCTTAACTATCTGAGTAGCATTGATTGCCTTTTATGTTAAACAGGGCCATTACCTTATTAGAGTTGTATTTTGAACACTGTGGATCAGAAGATACAATTACACTAGAAGCTATTTAAAATTTATTTATTTAACTATGTAAAGGGTTAAGGAAAGAAAACATTTTCTAAACAATGGAACTATATATAGAAACTCTTTGAAAGACAAAGTAATCATTTTTCTATATTTTGTGTATGGTGATTGGAAGCTCCCATGCAAAATGCCAGGGAATTATATGTTGGACAAATAATCTTATAATTATACAAAAACTAGTAAACACTATAGTACTTTCAATAAAAATACCAAAAAGGTAACTATAAATAAGAAAGACAAACCAGAAAAAATTAATTGCAAGAGCAAATTGTATCACCTTTAAAGTTTAATTCTGTTTTTCCTAAATTTTTATACAAAAAGACAAATTATGATGGTTTGTATTAAAAGCAAAATCTTGAGAAAAACCTAAATGTCATAAACAAAATGCATTCACTTTATGGATTTAGCTCCAGGTAAAATGTAAGAGATCAGCACTTATATAGCCACAAGGTAGAAACCATATGTCCATATGCTAAATTGGAATGTATAATATTGTTGCCAGGTGCATCTCAATTGGGAAAATGGTATCTTGTCTACTATTTCTCCTTTCTTCATCTATTACAAAGAAAAAAAATCTTCCAGATAACACGGTTTTTCTAATTTTAACTAGGATCTCTCATAAGTGATAAAAATTTAATTTTTCTTAAAATTAAAGTAACATGGATTGTAATTTTTATTAAACTATTGTTTCACTGTAATAAAAACATTCTATTCTACAGAAGTATTTTCTAATATCCTCATTGCAATAATATGAATGAATTCTAGCAGTAGAGCAGATTAATCTAGATTAACAAAATAGAAATTATCGAGTTTTGAAATTTTTCTAAATTTTACACAAAATGTCAATACATCTTATGGTTGTCAATAAAATCCAAATACCTGGCTTCTCCATTCTGAAGAGACATGTCTTAAATTTTTCATAATCAGATTAATCTCCAGTGAAGTCTATGAAAGCTGGTGTAATGAAATAGTTAAAAGTATATACTCTAGGGACAGATCAACTGAGTTCATATCCTGACTCAACTGCAAATATTTTATGTGACCTCAAGCCAGTTAATTTGCCTTCCTAGAATTCAATTTCTTTAGCTTAAAATAAAGATAAAATGAGCATACTAGTTAATTTTATACTTCCACTTGATTGAGCCACTAGGTGAAAATATACCTGGCCAAAGAGTAATGTGAGTATTTCTATGAGGCTGTTCTTAGACGGTATCCATATTGAGATCAATAGAATGAATTAAACAAGTTGCCATGTTCACAAGGCCAGCCCTCAGTCAATTTGTTGAAGGCCTGAACAGAGCAAAAAGGTCTACTTTTCTTAGAATGACCAAAACAAAAACAAACAAACAAACAACAACAATCCCTCCAGTTTAGCTGCCTCCAAATGGGACATAGTTTTTTTTCTGAAATGTGTTCCTGAGTTTCAAGCCAGAGCAGTTTTGGAAAAGAAATGTATACAATCAATTCCCTTCATCCTAAGGCTTCAAGCTCTCTTGAGTTTCCTCTCCATAACTGCATCAGCATATTCCTTAAAATAGTAATGCATTTATACAATCTATTCACCTTATTAGTTTTCTCTGTATAACTGTCCATCTTGTATATTTGTAGGAAGAAATGAATGAGTCAAAACATACAAATATTTTATTTAACATGTAGTAAATTTTAAAGATTCAGTAAATTTTGGACATTCTTTAGACAGTGACAGATCTGTAGAACATTGGAACTCCAAATTTCATTAGTAAAAAAATACCTACTGAGAGATATGATAGCAATAATTACTAAACCCTTGCATGAATAAAGAAAATTTTAGAATACAAAAGTTATTTATTCTAAGTGAGATATCAAGAAGCAAATGTTACTTCATTCATATGAATTACATGCCATAATCTCTCTGGAATAAACTTCGTGTAATATTTCTTGGTTAATGATCAAATAAATAGAATTGTTTTGAAGAAAAATATAATGCTATATGAGAAAAATTAACATATAATAATGGGCAACAGTGAACTCTTAAGAGAAAAAACACAATGGGAACAAAGTAAAACGACTCACAGCTCTTAAAAGTTACATAATCAAAACTTTAAGTTTTAATATGCAATAGTTTGTTTCTGACTCAAATAGTGTTATGGATTAAATTTGGCCTCCTACATTAAGAATGAAGTGGGGTCAGGGATATAGCTCAGCTACATAGCACCTCCCTGGCAAATGTGAGTTCATAAATTCAATCCTCAGTATCAAAAAAAAAAAAGATGAAATGAAGTGGACAGTATGTATAAAACAACAGTTTCATGTAATTGGATACCACTCAATGTAGCACAATGATGCTGGAAAAAAGAAAACCAAACCCATGAGACTACCACTACAGGTTTCCAGAATACTGCAGGGAGAGGATCTGGCCCACAAGAGGAAAATGCTAGGGAAGCCTCCCATCAACTTGCAGAGAAGAGATGAGGTTGGGAGTGGAGGAATGACAGAGACATGGGGTTGTGGGATACAGTATGAGAAAGAGGAGAGCTTCCTAGTGAGAAAGGGACATGGAGAAGGAGGCATTTGCCAAATTAATAGCTGTATACCAAACATCAAGGGACTTGTTAATTTATGGAAGCAAGGAAACCACATCCAGTACCAGAGTTGCAACTGAAGTCACCACATGACATAGTTTATGGCAATCCACTGTGATTCTCTAAGATCCACCTGTCCTCTGTGCAGGACAAATGGGAGCATTCAATGGAGAGGTGATGGAGCTCACCACCCCACATCCTTCGAATCGTGGATGGTGGCACTAATCCCAGTCCTTCCTCCAGGAATGTGATACTGCCTTTGGTTTACTGTATTACCAGGCAAGGGCAACCCTAATAGCTTCCATTTGGCCTTTCTAACCATAACAACCCTCCTTCTACAGGGTAGGTAACTGATGTGAGGATTCTGCCAACCAATAAACATATCTATCCCCATTATACATTCTGGAACAGAGGAAATGACTACATGAACTTGAGGAACTACTGGACCCACTATGAGTGGGACATTTGCTAAAACTCCATTGATCCCCTGAACTCCATAGTTCCCTATTCTTGCTGGAGGGCCACAGTGATGTTTTGGATCCCCTGGAATCTATTAGTTTAGAATCAGTGTCTAATATAGTTTCCAAAATGATCATTTCCTTTTCCTAAATGTATAATAGGCAAAAAGTCATAGTTCCATCTGAGGAAGAATGGAAGAAAGATTCACTGTATACATTTTTGGTGCATCCCTAAGGAGAGGGCCTTCTCTTCATTCAAGATGTTCCAGTTGTGGCCATTCATGGACTGCAGGGGAAGAGTACAAGAAATCATCAAGAAGCAAGCCCTCCCTGAAAATAGGCACCATGTGCGGGCCACGGGAGGAACAGCCAGATGCCGGCCTTTTCCCATGTTTCAGCACCATTCGTGGACTTCAGAGAAGAGAACAAGAAGTCACCAAGAAGCAAGTCCTCTCTGTGAATCGGTGCCATGTGCAGGTCACTGTGGGGAGAGCCTTGTGACACACAGGCTGGGAAACAAGATGAGCCAGCCCCTCACACTCCCTGCTGTAAGCAACTGGCTGATGCAGAAAAACACAGGTTATGGTGATAGCTGTTGAGGTAAAATACATTTTAATCCTTGTAGTGTTTAGTGTTTCACTGACTTTGTAGGTCTAAAGCTGGTAGTCTGATCAACTATTTATAGGATGACAATATGCAATGTAACACCTATAGGATATCTTCTTCTGAAGGTAGTAGCCATTGTTAATTCCCTATTGTCTTGTTTTGAAGTCCTATATCCCTTTCATTGTTTTGTTGGGTTGGATTTTATTCTGTTTCAGTTTGACTTTTTTATATGCAATGGCATGGGTGGCTATTTCAAAAATAACAAGATATATTATGGTAGTCATTTTGGACTTGCTTATTTTGAAGTCATTATTGCATTTATTGTTTTGCTTTTATTGATTGTAATTTGTTTTGTTTTGTTTGATTTTTACTATGTCTGAAGGTATGGACAGGTATTTTGAAGCCAAAAAAAGGCATCTGGTAACCACTGTTGATTTCCTATTGTTTTGAAGTCCTGTGCCACTTACAGAGATGTGTTTTGATTGGCTTTATTCTGTTTTGTTTTGCATGGTTTTACTCTCTTTAAAATAAAATAAAAAAAGAGACATACAAGGTGTGCAATCGAGCTAAAATCTCGGGACTGAGGGCCTATGGTTCCCTGTTACGTTGATTTGAAGGAGGTTTCTGTTTATTTGCCCTCAGATTTTTTGATTATATAAATCTACTAAAAATTTCATAGACTTCCTACTTAAGTCACTTTTGAGAACACTGTGGTTGATTAGCCAATGCCTTAGTTATAAGCTACACCTGTTATATTATTCTGGTCATTGTTCTGGTTTTGCTGTCCATTACAGTATGCTCACCCTGCCTTTGGCAATTAAGTGCTACCACTTGGTCACCGCCACTCTGTGATCCAGTCAAGCCCATTGCCCTTGAATTTCCCAACAACCATTGTCTCCGCTCTAAGGTCTGGTATACAGAGAAGAGACAGCAACAGGGTTCTTCAGGGATGCTGGTGCTCCCCTTACCAATCTGGTTTTCAACATATTAATGAAGCATATGTTTTCTGGTTCATCCCAATGTGGAAGCTGAGGTTTTAACATGACAAAATGTTATGACTTGTGTTTAGATGTCTCCACAAAGCCTCATGGGGTCATAGATGCCTAGGATGATCAGATGCCTACACACCTGCAGGGGGCCAACAGGGAATTAAAACAGACAAAAGACATATTCAAGACACAGGGAGACTGGGAGGAGTCTGCTTTTGGTAAAAGAACTTGACGATCTCCAAAGTTAGCCCATCTTTATTAACCAGCAAGAAGCCCGGGGTGAAGGGTCATGCCTGGTTTGTGACACTGTTGTGTTAGATTTTGAGAAATAGGGAACAGACATAACTTCAAAAAGGGGAAAGGTGAAAAAAGACATGTGCCCTTCTCCATACTTGGATGACTAATAGGTTAATAGGGAACTAGCTTTTTTTCTCTTGCCCTCAGGGGAGGTTATCTTGCCCTGAGAGCACTGATTATAAGCTTTCCTCACACCACCAGAGAACATGCAGCCTTACATACATTTCCATTCCTGAGGCCTCAGGACTGTGGGGCCTAATTTAGAACCTCGTTCCCCCTACAACCCTCACACAATCAAGTCCCAACAGTAGGTGGGCTTTCTCAGAGGTGGCTGGATCTAGAGTGTGTGACTGATTCGTGTTGCAATGCTGGAATTAAGGGTATGTGATTAGTAATTGGTCCACTGATTGGTTTGGCACCACCCCTAATCCAGGTAGCCTACACAATCACTATATAAAGGGCTGAAAGACGCTGATACGGTCTCTTTTTGCTTTGCTATCTTCTCCTCTGTGATGCCCCTCTCTCATACCACCCTGCCTTGGAGCCAGCTCAATATGGACTGAAACATCTATAAACTGTGAGCTTTTCCCTTTTAGTTTTGGGTGTTTCATTTTGTCTCAGCAAGGAGAAGAATAACTAACTAAGACACTGGCTGAGAAAGGCCTCAGGAAAGCACACCCCACAGAAATAAAAATCCTTCTAAGAATTTAACTAGATGCTAGCTCAAAGTTCTAGAACATGAAGTATTTGGTTAAATGGAAATACTTCAGTACCCAAATAAGGTAAATTTGATAGTGCTTGAGATAATATAATGATTAGTAGGCATGCAAAATTGTGTTAAAAATATAACATATGACTAGGAGAACAAACAGCCACCAAAAACTGAGCATAGTGGTTCAGGCATGTAATCCTGCACTCTGGAAAAGGAAAAAAAAAGATGAAACAATGAGAAGGAGAATTAAGGAGGTCATCTGTGAAGCTCAGTGCAAAACCCTGTGTTCAAGCCTCATTATCAAAACAAACGACATTACCAGCTAAAGAAAAGGATCACAATGAGTGTTTTCATGATATTCTTTGTTAGTATATTACAGGAACTATGGAATGTGTAAAGACATAGAAGTCATAAAAACATCCAAATCAAAATCCTAGAGGTAAAACACACAATGTCTTTAATTTCTTTACAAATTTGCACTAGATAGAAGTAGCAGCTGATTAAGTGCTGCAAAATAAAAATTTGTGAAGTTTAAAAATGTGATACTCTTCACCATGAAAAGAAACAAAATGAAATCCTCAAAATTTACTAACTAGTAAGCACAGTCCCAAGCTGGAATGTCCTATTGATGCATGTAACTGGAATTTCTAAAATAAAAGAGATATGGGGAATGGAGTGGGTAAGGGTAGAGAAAATACTTTATAATGTATTGAAACATAAATTTTCCATTTGTTTACAGTTCTTAGAAATATATCAAGCTCAAAAGACAAGAAAAACAGAGAAAATATAACAGAAGACATCATTCATACAAATATATGAATATAGAGCTGAAGAAATGGACGGATGGATGGATGGATGGGTGGATGAAAGAGTGGATGGATAAATGAATGGCTGAATGGACTGACAGATGAATAAAATTGAAAAGTAGAGAAAGTAAACCAGTAATGGATACAATGCATAATAAAAAAAAAAGTAACCAGTATTTAAACTGAAAGAAAACAGAATGAAAGAAATGAATAACAGCAAACAAATGGGCAGCCGGCTCACCACTCTGCTAAGTGGCTGTGGCCTGGCAAGCCGCGGCCGCCCCAGAGCAAGAATCATTGGCGTTTCCTGAGCTCTGCACCATGCTGGAACTTGGGATGCTGGGAAAACAAGCAGCCAGCTCACTGCTCTGGTAAGTGGCTGTGAGCCTTTCAGAAGAATCAAACATCCACCCTCCCCCAACCCATCAGCAAATGGGAGCCAGAGATCTGAGCATCTCTTGGGAGGTTCAACTTATGCAATATAGCAAATAATGGGGATTTCCTTCTACCATCTCTATGAAGGCAAATATCTTTATCACTCTTTTGCACTGTTCTGATTAATGGTATTGCTCTATTCAATATTCTGTTTTTATAAGTTCAGTATTTCCTTCCATTTTGCTGTACCTAATTGAAAGAACAACTATTGTGAAGAAAATGAAATATACTATTGTGTGTATTACTGTTATGCTGATAACCTGCTGTGAGATTCTGTACCAATTTCACTACACTATCTCATTTGGCTTTGCTCTGTCTTGTTCTGCTGTATTTTACTACCTTCAAAATAATAATAATAATAATTTTCAAAAAGGAGAGATAACAAAGTAACAAAATACCTCCAAAAACTCCCACCTCCCCCAAATCCATGATCCATGGGGAATGGATTAGGAGAAACTCAAAAACAAAGCAACAGAATTATATAAGTTGATTAAAAAGTACATAACAACAAAGAAACAGATCAGTAAGGTACTGAGCAAGCTGAAATATGATATAACTAAACCGATAATGGACTTAAAAAGCAAAAGGAGGGAAAGAAAGTGCTCTAAAGGATATAACTGCATGATGTTTAAGTGTGTAGGATTGATAACCATGTTGCTGAGTTTTTGTTGGATCGTTGAGCAGAACTATTGCAGCCTCATTGTTTGAATGTCCACTTTGTATGCTTTAATTTTGTAGCTTGAACAACTATGTCTAAGAAGACAATATGTAATTTATCAACTAGTGATTTTTTTACTGTTTATTGTTTTTTGAAATTCTGTACTGTTTCTACCGTTTTTTCTGTTTAAAAAATAAATAAATAAAAATAAATTTAAAAAAATAAGAAAGAAATAGCAAAATTATTTTAAAGCCAAAAAATACAAATAGTTAAGTATAAATATGGTTAAATCACTTCAACCAATGAAAGAGATTAACACATTAAATGAAACATCAAGATCCAAATATTTAATGCTTATGAGAAATTCCCTTTAAATATAAAGTTATATTTATGATAAAATTAATGTGGGAAGAGTTACATAAGACTAAAGTTAAATCAAAGATGGCTAGATTTGCTTTAGCAACAATAAATGAAATGCACTTTAAAATAGACAGTATTACTATGAATGAAGAAGGCTCACATTCTGTCTAAGAAGCACGGGTGACCTAAAATAGAATTTAATGCACAGAAAGCAAACACCTATGTATGCATGGAGACACAGACATGCTTGCAGCCATCTCTGATGGCTTCAACACTATTCTATCACTGCTCAGTAGAAGTAGTTGCCAGAAATTCATTAAAGATGTCAATGACTTATTGAATTCCACCAATTAACTGGATTTAATAGAAGCTAGAGTGCACTCCACGCAACAGAATACACACTCTCACTCTGGCACTGGGCGGACCTTCAGGACTCATTTGTCCATAATGAAGGAAAGTTAACCTAGGGAAAAGAGAAGAGGGTTTCCCTGGATGTTTAACTCAGACAGGAGCAACAACCTGAAAACTATTGTCACCACCAACCGTTTCAGACTTTAATCATCTGATGGCTATTAACTTACCAGAAAGCCAAAACTTCCCACAACAGAGCACCTTTTGCTAAATTTGCTGAAAAATCTTCAGAGTGATAACTTTCTCTACAATTGACCCTCTAAGATTTCTTTTTTCTATAATAGCAGTCAGAGTGATAATTCTCAAGTGCAAATCACATTATTTATATCTTTCCTTTCTGAAACTCATCAATAGATTGCTATTGTACTCAACAAACCCTTGTTAGCATGATTTTGAAGGTCTTTCTTACATCATTTGCATTTCATATCTGAGTTTCATTCTGAATATGATTATCTCATACACTGTTTGCTACATGCTCTCTCCTTGACACATTTCCCATTCTTGCTGCCGTTTGTGTTTACAGCTCCTCATATATAAAATCTTTAATCAATTGTTCTAGGTACTAAATTTGGCTTATGTAACTACCCTCTGTGCTTCCATAGGACTTACTAATAATCAAATTTTACTGCACTATAATTTCAAAAAATCTCTATTACACTTTCCTGTTTATGTATTTTTGCTTCTACTAGATTTGAAGTACCAAAATGTTAAAAATTTTATCTCCTTGATCAGCATATACTGAAGGCCATTAAGTAGCAATCACAAAGCTGATACTGAATAAGTATTTCAGTTATGACTACAGAAGCACCATGACTCTTTGTAATCAAAGTGAGATGACAGTTCATCTGGAGGAAAAGGTATGAGAGGAATTTTTGGCTCTCTTAAACAGCATTTTTTATTATGATTGATATATCATCCAATTTACCCATTTGAAGAATAATAGTTCTCAGTATGGTCTCAGAATTGTACAAACATAACCATAATCCATCATAGAAATTATCATATAGAAAAGAAAATCCATGTAACCATTGTTGGTCTTATTCTGCTGTGATTGTTTCACAGTTTAGGATTTTCTCAGGACCCAGGATCTATCCCATTGAAATGCAGTCAAGAAAAGCAAAGAAGCCTATTTCCCAGTCTTTGAGGGAGAGGAAAAAAACCTTCCTTTTTGCCCCAAGTCCAAAAATTATCACTTGTCAGGAAGTTAAGAGAAAGCTACTTGCTAACATCACATGTGCTAATGTGATAATATATATAAAATAATTTTCCAAGTGGCAGATAAAACTATGACACCCCATATGCCTTGTATATCATGTGTAGCTTATCCCAGTAAACATTTCACTAACCACAGAGGAGAGAAAAGCTATTTCCTGAGGAAGTTTTTGTTTTCTTTCTGCTTAGATAATTCTCACATAGCAAGCACCCAAAGAGGGAAAGAATACAGATGTTAATAATGCACACAGATTTGTCACTAGGTTGCTCTGAATATGAAATTAGAATCATGCTGGTCTGATCAGATTTGGAGCTAGGACCAAAACAGACTGTGCCTGGGGGAGCTTTCCACTTCCCTGAGTAACTACGCTCAACTTCAGGGTCAAGTCTACATAAATGGTTTCCCCTCCCTTCAGCTTTAAGTGTGTCTAAGCCTGAAGGACTTTAATAATAATAATACTAATAACAATAATAAACTTAAAATAAAACTGAGGAGAACTCTTTGGTCCCATCTGTGTTTTATTGTCCTTGTTGAACTCACCCATATTTTGCTTTAACTTTATTTGATCAAAACTTTGCACCCAGATTTGATCCTTACTAACCATACAGGTACAAATTAATCTCATCAGGAGAGTATTTAAGGCAGAGAACTGATGAATTCAGTTTGCAGTAAGAATTAGAATAGAGTATGGTTTTGAATTCATTCCTGATACATAATCTACCAATATAAGACAAATTATACAGAAATCATTACAGCACATCTCAGGGAGGAAAACAAACAGCAATGAGAATTATTTATGAAAACTGATGCCAGATATCATGAAGAGTATTACAAGTGAATTTTTTTTTTCTTTTAGAAGATGAAGAAAACACAGAAGCTTATTGACATTTCTTTTACCCTAAACCTTTCAGGATGGGCATTGGCAGCATTTTGCTTTTCTGATTTGCCTTCCTGGATATCCATATATATCAAGAAGTAGCATGAGTGGCTGATACATTCATATTTTATATTTCTTAATTATAATTTATGAGGTAACTGTCACATCCTTCTCAGGAGACCAAAAAAGTTTGTTTGTTTTTGTAACTGTTGCCGGTGTTCATTATATTTTTCCCATAAGACAAAATTACATATTGCCTTGATATTGCATTTTGTCAAATTTATACTTTGTATCTCAAAAGACAGTCCTATCACTATCTCTTTTAAGGATACAGAAAAATACTTCTCCAGATCTGTAAGTGCTGATATTAAATTCCTTTACAACAGGAGCTTTGAAGAAAACTAATGATTCTTTTCTTGAGAAATATGACAAGTTGCTCTGGATAAAATGTCAAATCCCCCTCCATTTTAAGAAATGGTGCAAGTTTAGAAAATGACAAGTTATTAACCATGTAATTTCCAAAACATTGATACCATTTAAAAAGTAAGGTAACATTCTCCTCAGACACACTGATATCTGTAAAGCATTACTGTCTTCTAAGACTGCTTTAACATTGCAGTTAAGATCTCAAAATATTTCCTCCTATGTGTCCAGACTGAAGATATAGGAAACATTTAAAATGTGCAACTCTTTGTAAGTCTGCAGAAGTAATGAGAAAGTTGAATAGAAGCTTTAGACTGTGATATGCCCTCTAGAGATGCATAGTTACCACGGTGATAAAGGCTAGGTAAATACACAATTTGATAGATGAATGATATAAGATCTGACTTCTAAATTCACATCTTGTATCATTTTCTACATTTTAATGAACAACTTACATTGTTCCTATGAAAAGAAATATTACATTAAATCATTTAAAAATAATTACTATTTTAAATTAATCAATTAATTTATTTCAAATTAAAAATACCGATTTGGGCCCAATCACTTTCCTAGGAGCAATTTGTAGTGTAATCTCAGACTCCCACAGCAGTGATAACTCTCCAAAATTATCCAAGAAAAGAGAAGTGCAGGTGGTATATTGACAAAACTTGAGTCTCCTGTACATTTCTTGTTACTATGTTCTAACCTAAATTCTATAAGAGCTTGCAAACATGGTTTGATATATTCACATGTTTGTATGAATCAATTAGAAGCATGTACCAGGTTAAAGTTAGTGAAAAACATAGCTTTGAGATATTTCTGTAAAATAAAGCTCTCAAAAATTATACTGATATCCAATTTTATGAAGAAATTTTCTTAGTTATTACCGAATCAAGAGTTTAATGAAATGATTTAACATTATACTGCCTAGTTTTAATAGTTAGCAGAAATATCATGTATATTGTTAGCAAAATATTTCTTCCACTTTATTTTTTCGCATGAATAGCCCTATGTAATATATGTGTTTGAATTTGTAGGCAGACACTCAAAGGACTACTCCAACACAGTCCTTGCCATTATCAAATGTAAAGTATCAACTGGTGATAAATGAGTGGAAGGCATGATCATGGCAACAAGGACGTAAAAATGACTACATGGGAAGTACAATATTCTAGCTGGTTTAAATGCAGAATTTCTTAAGAGTTAAAACAAATAGCATTTTGCTGTACACCCAGCAAAGGGAAATATTAAATCTAGCTGTAGCATTATTTCATAGCATTGCGATGGCTACAATGATGATAGACAATAGAAATTTGTGAAATCTATTATAATCTTATGAACCCAGTTTCATATATGTGATTGGTTATTTGCTGAACAACCAGTTATTCAGTGTATGACTGCATTATACCTTTTATAATGTTTAGAAATACCAACAATGTTTGTATTTCTCTACTTTTTAACAAATATATCCATTCCACTATAACCTCTTATCCTGTAGAATTTAGCCCATAAAACTAAAAAGAAAATTAATAGCAAAATACTTAAATATTTCCTATTGGTCATACCCAATCAGCAAAGCACAAATCTATCTGCAATTCTTAAATCTCCTTTCCAGGTTTACTGTGTCCCAAACTGATCATCTCTGGTGTTTTTTCTAATTTGGTAAAACTTCTATCATTCAAACCTCCAAAGGGAAAACAGGTATTTTGGTTTCAGCAACTACCAGATGCCATTTTTAATGTATGTCTTGGGATTTATTCTTGTGGACCCCAAAAATCAGTTTTTATATATCTAAACCTAAGCACAAACATTTTCACACCACTTCCTTTAAATACACACACACACACACACACACACACACACCACTCAATGGCCCCTACTTTGTATAGAATAAGTGGGCTTAATATACTCTGTGAAGCCCTCCAGTCTCTGATCTCTGCCTACCTACCCAGCACATTCAGCCATTGCCAGCCTAAAGCTCATAGATTGTGTAGTTGTATTCCCAGTTGTTTATTCACTTAAACCTTGTCTTTGTCTTGCATTTTCTCTGCTCCATGTTAACCTTAGTCTTCTCCAGGAAGTCCATGTGACTCTCTCTTTCCTGAAGATACTGCCACATGGAAAGTGTCCAATGATTTATAGTGCATTCCTTTACAGGTTTTTTGTTTGGTTTTGCTTTGTTTTTTAAGATATGAATGGAAAATACATTTATCCAGTAGCATAATCTCAGAATTTCACACATACCATGAGATTTACTACAAAACTGGTAAAATTAAGTACTAAGCCCACTTGCTAAAGTAAATGACCAGCTATGTATGTACTGTTTATCTCCAAAGTTCACTGATACCTCCTTTAAGCCCATTTTATTTTTTAAACCACTGGTTTAAAATGTTACCCTTTATCTCCATGTACTTATGTAATGTCTTTCATCCAGAATCTCAACATATTTTATCTAGACAACTATGAATGTAATCAATTCTCTTTGCTTTATAAGAACATTACCAATCAAGGCAAATTATGTCACAAAAATTCTTTAAATGATTATCTAGATTTTCTGGATTAAATAACTATAACTATATTTTAAGGTATCACTTTTTATATCTTTTGCACAAATCTCTTTGGTGAATTCTCTTGTTCACCTTAGATTCTCACTAAACTGAGGGCCTGTCAAACATTCTGAGGTCAGGCTTTCATACATGCTCATCCCTTTGACTGAAGAATAGCTTGAAAGTGTCACAATCTCAGTAAATTACTTAATCCCCAAGGCCCAAAAATTCATTTCTGATATCAAGAAACAAGCTACAAACCCCACAAGTAAACAGGTATTTTTATTTTGTGCTGCTTCCAGACTTCGTTAAAACTCCTATTGTTTTGTTATCCCTGTTGTTACATAAAATTATTTCTTAGACTGTGAGCTCCTGGGAAGGAGACATACATATTATGTCTCTACAAAGCAAATTTATATATGTGGCTTTATTTTGACTGTGTATAACCAGAGTTCTTCAGGGGATACAAAACTAATATCTACATATGAGTTTAAGTATATAAACAGGGAGACAGTGGACTGTCTGACTGATCGAGTCTGGATCCAAAGAACGCAGAAACAAGAAAGTCAAATGATAACTCTCAGCCTGAGGCTGAAGTTCTAGAAGTTAACATGGGCTCCGGGTGTGAATCTTGGAATCCAAAAACCAAAAAACCTCATATTATGACACCCACGAGCAGGAAAAGAAGGACTTTTCAGCTCACAAAGGAAATCAAGGATTTTTCCTTCCTGTCTTGTTCTATCCAGGCCTCCAGATAATTAGACGTTGCCCCTCCCCACTGGGGGCTATTTCCTTTTATCTACTGACTCACGTGCCCGAGCCCCTATGCTCAGGAAACAGCCTCATAGTCAAAGTGCTTAGGCAGCCCAGGCATAGCGGTCAGAAGAAAAATCACCTGAAACTCTCTTTCAGCTGACGAGGTATAGACTCTGTGCCTCCCGAATCACCTAGAATGATCAATACAATAAGTGTAAATAATGAGTTAGCATTTCTTAATTCAACCAAAATGAGATGCAAAATAATCCATCACAGTAAGCCAACCTCCCATTTTTGAAATTGCTCTCTGGAATCTCTCCTGTTGTTTTAGACGATGCGCCTTTCTTCCTTCTTCCTTGTATGTAGTATAAAAAGTCTATTTCTACATTTGTCATATGGCTTTAATTATTCTCCCCTTTACCTCAAGACCCACAGTCTACTCACACTTAATAGAGTGTTTCATATGTATCCCAAATACAACCACCATATTTAAAATGAATGGTTGGACAACATGTATAAATACCTGAATGCCTCCAAATTAAAAAAAATAATAATAATGGTAAACTTTATCAAAAGGAAAATAACAATGACATAGTATGAACCAGATCAAACAAGTTAAGCATTGCATACATTCACCATCATGTCTTTCTTTTACCAACAAAAGTTTATTTTATAAATCAATCAAGTAACTAATAATTTTTAAAATTTATTGTATTATTATAAGCACACCATATTTTTTCTTAACCAGTTTTATGATTTAAATTTGAAGTTTTATAGTTAAAAGATTTGAAAAAAGCAAATATCAGTACATTTTTTATACCTTCCAATGCCTGAGAAACATTAATCAAAACTCTTCAAGCAGTGGCAAAGAATAGCAGTGTAAGTAAACGAACATGTAATTTATTGTACACCAGGCAGACCTAACACTCTCCCACAGGCACTAAAATCTATGAGCATACCAGTATCATGACCACGTATACGTTAGTATGGAGCTCAAGCTTTTTCCTATAAGTTTGCAAATGAACAACACACAAGACTTTGCATAGTGAGTGAAGTACTCAAATTCCTTATTGGCTCCTTATACTGGGTCTCAGATGGCCATACTAGACTTTTCTAATGAAAATACGTACTTTAGCAAAACAGTAATGAGTGGTGTGTCTCGGTACCTGCACTGGGGGAATACAGGAAGCAATCCTGTGTTCATTCATTTGGTAGGAGGAACAGCAAAGTGTATGCAAGTGTGTCAAAGTGTAAACAGGTGAGTTTTACCACATTATGTGCTATGTTATCTTTTTGTGTATTTATACCTCTTTTACTAAATGTTTTCTTTTATTTTTCTTGTAGAATTAGCCCAATTCAGTACACTATTACATGGAAATCCACTTTTACAAATTTTGGAGGAGACTAAAAGTGAGTCATCAGGTGATTCAGCAACTGAGGATGGCTTGGATCATGCAAGGCAAAAAAGTCAGCAAGATATGAAGATAAAGAAGTACAGAATGAAGACCTTGATTCACATGAGGAAGAAAATAGTAAGGTAAATAAATATTTGATTATTTAAAATGCTGAAGGATCCTAGTACAGTTAGAAATAAAGGAGCTGAGTCACTTCTTTCCCTTCATTCAACTGCAAATGTCACACCACCTAATGGTCATCTGGCCTTAAATTTAGGATCACCCTAATGATTATCCAGGCGTAGGCTTAGGAGGTCACACAGATTGCTGATGTCAGACAAGAAGATAGTAGGAGGCACCTAAGATCAGTGGTGTCTGAACCTGTAAATACTGGGAGCCTGAGTTATCAAGTCACTTTTTTTCATTTCACATGGGAGTCCCTTTCTCTTTTCACCATTGAGACCCTTCTTCCCTTCACCCTCCTCCCTATTCCTGCTACCAGCCCATAACGGTCAACAAATGTGCTACCTACTGCATACTATGAGATGTATCCTTGGCAGTTCTTTCCTTGTTGTCCACAAGAACCTGGACTATTTTTGACCCACTCAAATGGAACAATCCATTGGTTGGAAGTAGGTCAGAAAATGCTACTGAGTTTTTGCCAGAGACTAATACTGTTCCACAGAATGCAAGCACTGTGATTCAATGTTGGAAATTGTTTGCAATGGATGACATGCTACCAGATGTTTTGAAATAGAATCATAATGAAATTCTACATGTATCAATAGTAATACTCAAAAATTATTTATCATGACATCGCACTATCAGAATTAAAAGTTTTCATAGAAGGACTTTATCATTCTAATTGTCAGATTCTAAAGGATTTATGGAGAAGTAACAGATGTGGCACTGAGAGTTTTAGAATAATGATGACCCTCGAGAGATTTGGTTTCTTTCAAAATTGCCCACACTTTGACAACAAAAAGACCACCAAGAAATAAAAACAGATGACTATTTGGCTGCTAGTCACTCACTCTTGGAAAGCTTTGTTTCAAACTGTTAAGTAATTTATACATCATCTGAATATGTGACAACTGATGAACAATTTTGCATCATTCCATGGCTGTTGAAGCTTTTGGCAATGTATGCCAAATAAACTGTGCTAATATGGTATAGGACTATATTCCCTGGTTGAAGCATAAACTTTGAATTTAAAAATTTTCCCTGGAACTCAGTCACCAAGCCTTTATTCATGCAGTATAAACCTTATGGCATGGTGAACAAACATTGCACCTATTTAAAAAAGTAACATAAATGTCACATTTTACAATTGGTTCACTAGATACTCATTGGTGTTGCATTTGGTATAAGAGCACCAATTGATCAATACAAGAACTATTCACAAGAATAAACCCTAGGTTTGTGAAAAAATACTGCAAGTTCACTACAAAGAAATGTGTAGTACAATCTTTAGAGTTCAGAAAGCTATAACATTGATTTTTTTATATGAGTTAGAGAAGTAAAGCAGTATTGATACTGTCAATATTATACCATGATGATAAGATTGATAGTGAAGCCAGGCATTGTGGTGCATACCTATGATCCCATCACACCAGAAGCTGAGGCAGGAGGATCCTGTGAGTTCAAGATCAGCCAGTGTTGCACAGTGAATTCAAGGCTAGTCTGGCCTACATGACAAGATTTTGTCTCAAAAACAAATGAACAAGCAAACAGATTGATAATGAATACTCAACACAAATGAAGCCACAAATGATCATATTTTACAACAAAACTAAAGGTAGAATAGATGCTATTGATGAATCATGTAGCAAGTTAAACATAACTCAAAACACAAAGCATTGGCCAGTGATTGTGTTTTACCTGATTCTAAACATGCTAGACATAAATAGTTTCACAGTTAAATATATATATATATATATATATATATATATATATATATATATATATAAAATGGAGAAGTTTTCCTAGAAGACTGCAACTGGAACTAATAAATTATCAATTTCAACAGAGGAAGAGGAGTATATATCTGTTCAAAGAACTTCTCAAAAATTCTCAAACAGATGGGTAAGTAGACAGGCAAAACATCACAATAACCTCCTAAGAATAAAGAGAGACCCAGCAAAATGTCAAGTATGCCTTATAAAAAAAGACAGGGAAACAAAACAAATGTGCCATCAGTGTGATTCTTGTGTATAGAACATGTGGGTCTCATCCGTGAAAGCGGCCTGAGGTGTGATAATTGAAGTGGAGATTATTTTTTGATAGAGTTTTATTTGTACTTTCATTGTACTTCACATAGGAATTTATTTCTGCTGTTATGTTTAGATTTAGTAACAGTTGATGTGGAAAATATTGATATTTATTCAACACCGTGTATTTTGTTTTATTTTACTGATGTTGTGTTTTCCTGCTAAATGAACAGTGTATATTGTAAGAGGAAGCCACTGACAGAAGAAGAAGACAGAGAAGTGACAAGCATGGCTGCCGAAACACAAAGGAAAGTTAGCAGCGCTGTCAGTGTGAGACTTGTGTAGGGAACATGCTACTGTCATATGTGAAGACTGCCTTAGTCATGGCAACTCAAAGATTGTTTCTACAGTACAGTTTTATTTATAGTTCCGTTATAGTTCACCTAGGTATTTCTGCTGTTATTTTTTATATCTTGTAAGCTGGTAAGTTGATGTTAAAAATGTTGATGTTTGTTCTAAATACATTACATACTGAAATTTAGTATTTTATTTTATTAATATTTTATTTTACTGTTAAGTACATGTTGTTTAATATAGCAAAACTTGTAAAATAGTTCATTAAAAGAAGTATTTCTGGAAAATGTGGGCATTATACACCCACCATATTATGCCTTTCAAAAAATGTGGCGTGATGCTCCCTAAGGTAGCTAATCATGACCAAGAGTGATTGTTACATCAAAAATTAGAGGAAACATGGTTGAGTTGAAGAGGATAAGAATGAATAAAAGCTCCAAGAAATCAGATGATGAAATTTAGAAATGAAGTACTCATGAGAAGCGTTAAGACAGCTTCAAAGCACATACTGACAAAAACAGAAGTCAACAGACTTGGTTCCAAAGGAACCGTGGACTGTTTTTCAAGAATAA
This sequence comes from Hydrochoerus hydrochaeris, assembly GCA_004027455.1. NCBI lineage: Eukaryota > Metazoa > Chordata > Mammalia > Rodentia > Hydrochaeridae > Hydrochoerus > Hydrochoerus hydrochaeris. Next base: position 31,555 of record PVLA01014215.1, read on the forward strand.
AGACTGTTTTTGTTAAGAAGGTGATCTAAAAAAGACACAATTAAAAATTCAGAAATAACTAATAACTAAATGTTTTAACAGCTATGTGTATATAATACAGGCACTATACAATTCACTCAAAGTATACAACTGAATCCTTTTATAAATTGACAGATATTTCCATCGTCACCATTGCTACTTTTAGAATACTTTTACTATCTCCAAGAGAAACTACAGAACTTCTATCTATCCACACTCCAAGCCGAACTCACTACACCTTCAAACCCCAAACAACCCCTTGCATCATTTCTGTACCTATAGGTTTGCTTCCCCTAGACATTTCATTTGATAAAATCATCTGGTACCTGGTTTTATTTCTACACTAACCAGTCACTCACAAACACCACACACACACACACACACACACA
>PVLA01014216.1:0-31956 GCA_004027455.1 Hydrochoerus hydrochaeris
CTTATAGAATAGGTACCTAGATCGTTATTATCATCATAATGATATGGACCCCAGTGATTTCAGTGCCATTTGTTGGAAATACTTTTCTCATTATACCACTTCCCTTTAGTCCATACAATGAAAATTAATGACAATATGAATACTGTTCTTTTCTCAAAATGTTTTATTTTACATTTAGACTGAATCATTCCATTTATATAAAGAGCGTCTTGATTATTATATGTCTGGGTATAGATTTATTTTGGTTATGGTTGGCTGAAGTCCTGTATGCCTCACTTATCTGAATATCATTTTCTTTTCCTATGCTTGGAAATTTTTCTGAAATTGTGTCTGCAAATAGCCTTTGTGTTTCATTTGTGTTGACACCTGCTTTTTCACTCACATTTATTATTCTTAAATTATGCTTCTTTTCTGCATCTTGTAGCCATTGGGTTGTTACTTGCTGCTTCCCTGTTATTTTTAAGAGATCTTTCTTTTTACAGTTGCAAGCAGCAAACCTGTCTTCAAGGTTTGAAAATCTACTTTTAGGTTCTTTCAAGTGGTTTTGTCAGTTTCAATGGGGTTTTTAATTTCCTGAAAATCTCTTTGAATCTCTGTTTTTCATATTCTTCATTCAAGGTTTCCCTCCTTTTTCTATGCTCCTCTATTCTCCCATCTATGTCTTCTTTAGAGGTTTTTGGCAATTCTTTTATTACGTTTTTCATTTCTTCTTTTCCTTGAGATAGTATTTCTGTTCTAATGTCTTTAATATCCTCATGGAGTTGTTTCTTTACTTCCGTTGCCATTAATTCATAAACTTTAGGTGTGTGACTCCCAATCTCTTCATGTTTACATCTCCTGGAAGAGAAATGCCAGAGTTTCAGGACAGGGACTGACTTTCAATTCTTCCTCTTGTCATATTCCTTGTTTCTCCCTGACAAATGGTAATGGGGTCTCAAGCACTTCTTATGTTGACTACAATTTCTCTGAAGAAGACTTTGATTCTTCTAGACAGTGATGGCTATGAATATCAGATAGTGACTACAGGTTGTATTGGTATAGGGCTATATTCTTCTTTTCCCAGCCTGCTTTGGCTGACTGAGGCTGTTAAAGTGCATTCAGGGGTGAGGTAGGCTGTCACCTCTCTTCCAAGCTGGTTAGTACCAGGAAGTTGCCACCAAATGGGGTGGGACTGGCTTGCACATCTAGGCTTATCTGGTTAAGCATAGATTTAGGGAAACCTCAGCGTCCACTGATGGTATGTGCAAGAGGTTTGACTCAGGTTAATCAATTTACACCAGTCTGCTACCAGCTAGGTGTGTCTGAAGGAAGCCAGCTATAGTTATGGATCCAGACGTACCCTGCCTGACTCCAAAATTGTTCCCAGGAAATTGCCATCTCCTGCAGGAGGACAGAGTCCTCTATATTCACTAGCAACTGTAGAAGTTCTTCTCATCCACCACTCTTCCTTGCAACTGTGTCTCTTTGCAGAGTGCTTCACGCTTGCCAGCCACCATCACTCTGACAGTACATCCCCAGGTTTCAACAACTCCTTTCATATGGTAGGTTTGGATCCAGGTGAATGCACCACCAGCTACCACCTTCTTCTCCATTTAATTTTTTCTTTTTTACTCTCTCTGTGGGCTTCACTTCTCTCTTTAGGTTTTCCCTGGGTAGAGGGGACACACTTCCTTACTTCTTGTCTTCCCACAATGCTATATTCCAGCATCTGGATTGGTTTTATCAGAGATGCTGTTTTGTCTGCTGCTTACTATTCCACCAACTTCCTTGAAGTCTAGCAAATCTGACATTATGCTTGAGATTTCTTCTTTTACTTGAAACATTATTTATGATCTGATTACCTTTTCAGTCTCATGAAGTTGTTTCTTTAGTTTATTTGCTATCCTCTCAGAGCTTTTGGTGTGAACCTTCCAATTTGTTCCATGACTATATTTTCCAGAGTTCTTTGGTGTGGGTTGTAAGTCTGAGATTGTGTTTTGCTCCTTCATCTTGACATTCCCCTTGTTCCCTACCAACCTTTGGCTTTTGGGGTCCCAGGCACTTCACATGTTGGCTCTCCTTCTGTGGTTTATGTAAATGGACAATTACCTGGGTTTCTCTTACCACTGGTACTGAGGCATGTAGCAAGGCATAAACTGGGCATCTCTAGATGGATGCAGCTACCCTGGGGCCTCCCTGAGATTCAAGGGTGTGTGGTGGAGCTGATTCTTCTTTCAGCTAGCCTGACTACACCTAGACTCACTTGATGATGTTGGGCACACAGGTGTGTGTTTCTTGGATTCTTCCATTGGGCATTGGTTGCCCTAAGGAAGCAAGGGTCTACAAAGGTGGCATGCAGGGGCATCTCCTTGCCCATACCTGTTGCTTTCTGATGCTGGCAGCCAGCAAGAAGTGGTGCACTTGGGGGTGCCTCCCTGCACATGCTAGCTGCCCACAGAGAGCGATGTTTTGGATGGAAGTGGCCAGAAAGAAGAGATGGATCTGATCGTGTCTGCCTTCTTGGGCTTGCTGGCCAGAGCAAACAAGCCTTCCAGTGGGGTGGCCAGCAAGCAGAGGCATATCTGATTGGGTCTGCCTGCCTGAGCTGGCTGTCCACAGAAAACAAGTCTTCAGATTGCAGCGGCCTTTCAAAAGTTATAACAATATAACAGATTAAAACAGAGAAGGCACTGAGAATAACCAAATGTGAGGAAGAATTGAGATCAATTTCTATGAAAAAAACTTTATCAGTGATAGGGAAAGAATATGCTTCCTCCACAGCCATCTTTATGTGTTGTTTGATAGTCTCATTTCAAGGTCAAACATATCAGAGTGAAGATGGAATCTGACTCAAAATTTAGTATTTCTCATGACAGGCTTTGTAATTGCATAAATGTCAATCATGTAGAAATACTTGTAAGAGTATGGAGATTCCTTAAAAATCTAGGATTCGAAGTTCCATTCAATCCAGCTATTTGTTTTGTTTTTGTACCATGGATTGAACTCACCACCTCGAACTGGCCAGGCAGGCACTTATGCTGCTGAGATAAATCACTGGCCCTGTATCATATGCTTGACAATGACTGGAATTATAATTTTATGTTGTGCATGTTTTAGCAGACTTGGTAATAAGACTCCTATTCACACTACTGACAATCATTCTTTTTTATTCTGGAACACACTGGTTAATTGAGATTCTCTGCCTGATTCATTCCAAGGGGGATCCCAAGTGGATCCAATCAGTGTCCTACTTGGGCCGTTCACCCTGGATAGAGGTGACACTTGGTAATAAATAACTAAAACGTCAGGAGGGCCCATGCATCTACACATCCCACTTGCCTATCCATCTCTTTCCAAAGCCCTTTTCAGTTCCAAGGCGAAAGTACATGCCTACTTGTTGAGAAATGTTTATGTAGACTATTGTGGACAAGGCACAATCCCAGTGTGGCTGACTTAAATGAAAGAGGAAATGCTATGATTTTTGGGTTTCTCATGGAACCAAAAAATCTATAACACTATCTGAGATTCCCTGGGGGTTTGAACAGAGAAATTCTCTGGGTGGCCCAAATTATTTGATTTTTCAAACAAAGAAGTGGATCCTGAGGCAAGTGAGAGAACTAAGCAGAAACTTGGGAGTCAGTTCAAAACTTCTCCAAGCATAAATTTCGCCAATGAAGATGATGGTCTCATTTCTGAGGTTGGTGACCCTATTGCTCTGGAAAAGGGGTGTGAACCTCCCATGTGCTTGGTTGCCTCAGCTTGGGTCATCCTGACCTCAGAACACTGTGTATCTGCTCTTTTCCAGCACAGCCACATGCCATCAGTTTAACCCTGAACAGCCTGTTCTGCAAAACAATCTGTTTAAACTGACATGTTCCTAAATATCCCCTATTGATATCACTGAAATGGATTCTCATTAGGGGGATCTCATGAAGAAAACTCCTGGATTAGTTGGTTATGTGCTGTCCACTACTTATGCCATACCTGGATAAAAGTATATTGACTATTACACATATATGAATGGAGATTTATTTAGGAGGAAAGTTGAAGAATATACCCAGTGTCTTAAAAACCCTAATTTTCTTGTTTGTGTAGGGACATTGAAATCACAATCTCATGATCTCATGCATTCTAGGAAGGCACTTATGCCTTTGAGCTAAATCTTTGGACCTTAGAGACTTGCCTGTTAAGGTCAGCCAGGATTTATGACTATGGTACAGATTTCTCCTACTCTATTGCTACATTAAAATTATTTTATTATTATCCAATAATTATCCAATAGTAAACATGAGATCCTCTAAAGCAGGACTTAAAAATAGAAATTCAAGCTTTCTGAAATATCTCCCTTCAGTAGTTGTTCTTCTAAATAGGATTAAGCAGTAATTTTTCCTCCAAGCAAAGTTTGATAATATCCTGTTCCCAGAACTTTCTGTTTTGCGTTAGCAAGATCATCAATATTTATGTTGCAAATCTGTAATAATTTAAGAAATTGCCCATGGTTTGCTTCTGTTCTCTTGCCCTCCCACAGCTTCATGCATTTAGAGGGGCCAAAATCCTAATTCGAGACCAAATGGGTAAAACAGGAGATTTCTTCTTTGTTCAGCACTCAGCCACTTTGAATCCAAGCCCCCTGAGCCAGCTTCCACTAGTTAGTCCTGTATCTCCCATGGTCTTGCCTGAATCTTGAATTCTGCAACACCTCCACCTTTGTATGTGGAAACTTCCACATCAGACATGTCCTTGTGGGAAGCAGCAGGTTCACACACTCACCTAGACAAGTGACTGATCTGGAGATAAGGTTGGGTTTTCTTACCACTGTGTGTTATTGCACATAACTGTCTGCTGAGATAAGCCACCTCAAACTTGCCAAGTGCCTGGTTGATCATCACCTGAAGGGAACAGTAGAGCCAGGATCTAACATCCCATGCCTCATTTTTAAAAATATTCCCTCTTGCAAGGTTTTAATCTATCCTGTAGTTTTTAAATATTTAGCACATGTTATGCATTGAAAACTGGTGGTCAACTTAATGCCAGCTGGATTACATCAGTAGGGTGCTAGGCATAGATGTTTCACCTGAGAAAAGTTGCCAGTATAAATGGAGACCTGCAGAAGGAGAAGTTATTCTCATTAGTTGCAATAAGATATTGAAGTGTTGTGGGTTCTCATACAGTTTGCTCGTTGAGTCTGGTTCTCCTGGAGAAGCTCTGGTCTTCACATCAAGCATTGCATCCTGGCTCTAGAGGGGAAGACGTGTGCTTCATGGTCTCCAGGATGAACTAGTCACACTGGCTTCTTGACATGTACTCAAATGTGCTTGTCAGAGGAGGAGCTGGGGGCCTCCATTTCGTGGAGGATGGCTGTGGTGCTTTTCAGGACAGCCCTGGAGTTGCTGTAAATGTGACTTATTGGTTCCAGTGTAGAATCCTCAACCTACCATCACAGCTCCTTCACCCTGCTGGCATAGACTTTCTGGCTTCCAGCACTGACCTTTGGGCCTTCCCAGAACGGATCTGCAAAAGAGACTGGCATGAGTCCATCTTGTGGACTCTAGACTTCCAGCTGGATTCGTGGGAGGCATTGTCATGAGCACTGTGTCTTTATCTAGACTCGTGGGACATTGCTGTGGGATTCAGGCCGTTGGCTGAATAGTCTGGCTTTAATAATTTCGATAGATTTCCTGCATTTTCTTGTGTTAAGCTTGGGTGACATCATAAAATTAATATTGTAAACTCCATGTCCTTATTCTAATTGTTCTCTGTATAACCCATGACTACAATAGTAAACTTCACTGAGAAACCTAGAATCTAATGTCCTCTTTAGTACATGTTGCATTTGTGCACTGCAGCGATGTTTCAACACACTGTTGGCATGGAACTCTTTGGGATTTAGTGAATCTGAGGACAGGAAATTAAATACTAAAGACAGATGGTGCCAATAATGGGAATAATGACCCAAAGAGCAATGAACCTATGGTAACTGCCAATAAATTTTTTAGTATGTGTGTGTGGGTGTGTGAGTATAAGAACATCTTAGTCTTAATGACTAGATTCATGGATATTTGTGAAACTACACAATGGGCAAATTATCCACCACACAATACTGAGAACATTTCAAGCCCCAGAAATGTCTTCGAAGCCACCTCCAAGTCAGGGAATGACCACAGAGGTAATCAATCTCTTGGTTTAAAACTATGGATTGAAGAAGGAAAAACATGGTGGATTGACAAGCAGCAGGATATAGAGTCTCCCCTGAGAGAGACAACTCATGATGTAATAAAATGTCCTGGAGAGGTCTGGACAAAGGGAGATGGATCCTCTCGACCTAGGGAGAAGCTAAAGGCAAAAGAGCTGGTCAAGCACACAGTCCTAGGGTTAACATTTAAGAAGCTAAGAATAGTGGCCACAGTACTCTCCAGCCACCTGAATTTGCACCATCCCAACGACTGGCCAGAGTGGCCTGAACCCAGTGGAGCACACAAAAAAGTGCCACCATGATGAACCAATCATGCTGAAGACAGAGGTTGGTGAGCCCAACAGAAAACAGAGCTGAAGAGGGACATCCATTAACCAACAGTGAGTGCTGGGAATAAAATCCCCCCCACAGGAAGGGGGTGACAAATGGATGACATGTTGGAATCAGGCAGAGGAGCCTGAACTAGGAATGACAGTGACTTCAGTTGGTTGCTCCCTTCCCAGAGCAGACTGTTGGGTTCTGCTTCGCCTGGGTCATGCACCTGGCTGGGACTCAATAAGACATCCCAAACTGACCTAACACATACTAACCAAGTGAAGTCCCATGAAGGTTAACTGGCCCAGTTAGGAAGGGCCAAAATATGCAGCCCCTGCCTACACCTCAATGAAAAGAACAAACAGGAGAGGGCAGAAATCCCTTGCAAGAATGCTTCAGAAGAACCAAAACCAACAAGGAAAGGCTCTGGGACCTCCACTATACACCTGTATGGAAAAAACCAAAAACATGACAAGAGAAAGAAACAAGAAAAAGTCCCCAGCCCCAAACCCTGAGAACACTGATCCAGGAGAGGTAAATACAAAAGAGATTGAGGGCAACAAGCATGCAACATCAGACACAGCATCAATGGACATTAAGGGATATCTACGGGACCTCATAGACAGCTCAAAAGTGAAATATTAAATCAGGTAAAGCAAGATATAAGTAGATTAACAAAAGAAACACTAAGCACATCTCAAGAAGACACAGACAGAAGAAGGAACACATAAAAAAAGGAGAGAAATGTTTGATGAAGAATATAAAGAAAACCTAGAATACATGATGCAGATTCAAAGAGATTATCAGGAAATTAAAAATTCCATCAAATGCTGGAAAAATTACCTCACAGAAACTAGGGATAGACTAACAAAACTTGAAGATAGGTTTACAATGACTGATCATGAAAGGAAAGATCTCTTAAAAATAACAAGTAAACAGACAGTAACAATAAAAAGGCTAGAAGATGACAGAGAATCCATAATATAAGAAAAAGAAATGTGAGTGAAGAAGCAGGAATAAAAATAGAGAAATTACAAAGGCTATTTATGGAAATAATTAAGAAAACTTCCCAAGCATAAGGGAAAAAAATGATATCCTGATGTATGAAGCATGAAGAACTCCAGTCACCTACAACCAAAACAGAGCTACACCCAGACATATAATAATCTAGATGCCAGGATAAAGAAAAGAAATTGTGGGAAGGGGGAGCCAAGCTGGCACCGCCCACCACTAGGTGATTCCAGAATGCTAACACAAACCAGGAAGGGTTTGGATCATCAATCCTGGTAGCTGGGTGCCTGCCCAGGCCCCTTGGGTCATTGGACTATGCTCCAGAAGTTCCACGGGCTTGAGTGGACTGTGGCCAGTGACCTTCATTCAACCAGGGGAGCCAGGCCCACCAATGGGGGAGCTATGCTCATGGGGTAGCACAAGGGAAAGCTTTGGAAAATTTCTGGAAACATCGAAATACTGGAAAATGACAAAATGAAGGATGAAAATGCAATCTCAAACCCCCAGCCCATCCAAAGAAATAGGAGGCATGTACATAGAACAAAATACTACACATACACCTGAACTGTATGAAATGATATCAACTGAAATAAAGAATCAAGTACAGGAAGCTATGAGGGAACTCAAATCACAAATATTCTTCCAGGCAAAAGAAGAAATGATAAAAGTAGTGAAAGAAATACTGACTGCATCCAAAAAAGACACAGCTAAACAATTAGAGGAACAAAGCAAAATGATAGAATCCCTGAATGAACAGTTTAAGAGACAAACAGAATGCATTAAGCAGATTCAAAGAGATATACAGGAAATCAAAACCTCTAATAAAAGTTGCAAACACCGTCTCAACGAAAGTGAAGATAGAATCTTAGCCCTCGAAGCTAAGATTGCAGCTAGTAAACAGGAAAGGAAAGACCTAACAATAACAAGAAATGAAGAAATAACAATTAAACAGCTGAAAGATGATGCAAAGAAAAACAATATGAGATTAATAGGCATAAAAGAAAAAGAAGGGGAAACACAAAAGATATCAAGAGGCTATTTACAGAAGTAATAGCTGAAAACATCCCACACATGAATATGGAAACTGACATATGGATTAGTGAAGCATATAAAACTCCAAAGAGCCATAACCAAAACAAAACTACACCCAGATATATAAGTATCACCATCCCAGAAATCCAACATAAGAACAGAATATTAAAAGCTGTTAGAGAGAAGAGACAGCTCACCTATAAAGGAAAGCCTATCAGATTCATGGCAGGCTTCTCAACACAAAGAAGTCAAGAAGAGCATGGAGAGAAGTTATTCAGATCCTTAAAGAAAAGAACTTCCAACCCAGACTGATTTACCCTGCAAAACTGTCCTTCAAAATGGATGAAGAAATAAGATAACTCCATAACAGAGAACAGCTGAAGAACTTCATGATCACCAAACCAGACCTACAAAGAATACTGAAAGACATTTTACATACACATAGGAAAAAACTACTAAGCAAGACAGATAGTTAAACAGAATGCAAAGCTAAGATACAACATCACAAAGATAACATGTAAACAATAAACCAATATATGTCAGTTATAGCCATTAATGAAAATGGCCTCAATTCACCAATTAAAAGACACAGACTGGCAGAATAAATCAAGAAACAACATCCAACCATATGCTGTCTACAAGAAATCCATCTAACCCTAAAAGAAACTCATAGACTGAAAGTCAAAGGATGGAAAACAATACTCCATGCAACAGGCACTCAAAAACAAGCAGGGGTAGATACTGTTTGCAGACCATGTGAACTTCAAACCAAGAATGGTCCAAAGAGACAAAGAAGGTCACTACATACTAGTTAGGGGAAAACTGCAAGAGGAAGAGGTAACAATCTGAAATATATATGCTCCAAATTCCAGAGCACACAACTACACAAAGCAAGTATTAACAGAAATGAAAAATCAAATAGGTAATAACACCATTGTAACAGGGGACTTTAACACAACATTCACACAAAGGGATAGATTAACTAGACAGAATATCAGCAAAGAAATAACAGAACTGAATCACACCTGTGAACAAATGGATTTGATACACTTATACAAAGTGTTCCATTGAACAACATCAGGATATACATTCTTCTCACCAGGACATGGGACATTCTCTAAAATAGTCCATATACTAACCCACAGAACATATTTAAGAAAATGGAAAATAATTGAAATTATTCCATGCATGTTATCAGATCATAGTGCCATGAAACTGGAAATTAATGATAAAGGTAACTGCAAAAACCACACAAACACATGGAAATTAAATAATACACTCTTGACCAATCAGTGAGTCACAGAGGATATTAAAGAAGAAATTAAACAATGTCTACAAGCAAACAAAAATACATATACAACTTACTGGAACCCATGGGATGCAATGAAAGTGGTTCTCGGATGAAAATTTACTGCACTGAGTTCCCACATTAGGAAAACAGAATGAACACAAATAAGTAACTTGAGATTACACTTAAAACATCTAGAAAAAGAAGAGCAAGCCAAGCCCAAAGCTAGTACCAAAACCTGAGAAAGGCCAAACTAAAAAAGAGAACTACAGGCCAATCCCCCTAATGAACATAGATGCAAAAACTCTCAATAAAATATTGGCAAACAAGATGCAGCAAATCATCCAGAAGATTATACATCATGACCAAATAGGATTCATCCCAGGTATGCAGGGATGGTTTAACATACATGAATCAATAAATGTAATCCACCATATCTATAGATCCAAAAGCAAGAATCACATGATCATTTGTATAGATGCAGAAAAAGCTTTTGATAAGATCCAATACCCATTCATGATAGGAAACTTACAGAGAATTAGAATAGATGGTCTTTCCTTCAATATGATAAAGGCCATCTATGACAAACCAACAGCCAGTGTCATATTAAATGACCAAAAACTGAAAGCCGTTGCCTTAAAATCAGGCACAAGACAAGGATGTCCATTATCACTGTTCCTATTCAATATAGTACTAGAAATACTAGCCAGAGCAATTACACAAGAGAGGTAAATAAAAGGATTGAGATAGGAAAAGAAGAAGTTAAATTATCATTATTTGCAGAGGACATGATACTCTACATAGAAGACCCCAAACCTCCATTGAAAGACTCCTAGATGTAATAAATAAATTCAGCAAAGCAGCTGGACACAAAGTCAATACTCAAAAATCAACAGAATTCTTATACACTAACAACAAAATCACTGAGAGAGAAATAAGAGAAGCAACACCCTTCACACTACCATCCAAAAAAATATGAAATACTTAGGAATTAATCTAATCAAGGATGTAAAAGAGTTGTACAGGGAAAATTATAAAACCGTGAAAAAAGAAATCAAAGAGAACCTCAGAAAATGGAAAGACATCCCTTGTTCATGGATTTGAAAATAAATATTGTAAAAATGGCCATTCTTCCAAAATTATTATACACATTCAATGCAGTCCCAATGAAAACACCACTAGCATACCTCATAGATCCAGAGAAATCATTCCTAAAATTCATCTGGAACCAGAAGAGACCTAGAATACCTAAGGCAATACTAAGCAGCAAAGCCAAGGCAGGCGGCATCACAAACCCTGACTTGAAGTTATACCACAAAGCAACTGTAATAAAATCAACATGGTATTGGAATAAAAACAGATCTAAAGATCAATGGAATAGATTAGAAGATACATCTAAACACACACTCAACCACCTTATCTTTGATAAAGGGGCCCAGCATGTTCACTGGAAGAACTACAGTCTCTTTAATAAATGGTGCTGGAAAAATTGACTATCTGTATGCTGGAAACTAAAATTACACTCATGCATATCACCATGTACTAAACTAAAAGCCAAATGGATCAAAGATCTAAATATTAAAACAGAAACACTATATCTGTTGCAAGACAAAGTAGGTAAAAATCTTGAAGACATAGGAGTAGGTAGAGAATTCATGTACAAGAACGAAACTGTGCAGGAAATACTTCCCAGAATCAATAACTGGGATCATATCTTATTAAAGATTTTCTGCATGTCCAAAGAAATTTCCAGCAGCGTTAAAAGAAAACCTACAAACTGAGAAATAATCTTGGTGAACTGTCCCTCAGACAAAGGAATTCTGTCTAGAACTTATAAAGAATTAAAAAAAAAACAGACCCCCAAAATTCAAAGACCCAATCCAAAAATAGGCATCCGAGATGAATACACAGTTCGCAGATGAAGAAATACAAATGACGAATAAATACATGAAAAAATGTTCATCATCATTGGTCAGTAGAGAAATTCAAATTAAAACCACACTCAGATACCATCTCACTCCAGAAAGAATGGCCAGGATCAAGAAAACTACCAACAACAAATGCTGAAGAGGCTGTGGGGAAAAGGAACTCTTCTGCACTGTTGGTGGGAGTATAGACTGGTAAAACCACTGTGGAGGTCAATCTGGAGATTCCTCAAAAGGCTGGTGATGGAGGTCCCATTTGACCCAGCTATTCCATTCTTAGGCATATTCCCAGAAGATCTGAGAACATCTTGTCTCAGTGATATATGCGCACCCATGTTTATAGCTGCACATTTGGAATAGCCAGATCTTGGAAACAACCTAAGTGCCCATCAACTGAGGAATGGATTAAAAAATTGTGGTACTGTTATAAAAAGGAGTACTACTCAGCTATAAAGAATGATCACATTGAGATATTTATAAACAATTGGATGCATCTTGAATCTATACTAATAAGTGAAATAAATCAACCCACATGTAAAACTACCATATAGTCTCCCTAGTGTAAGAAATGGTAAGAGTACAGAAGATTTTACAGAAATCATGGTTCACCACTATACTGCTTTGATGTCTTATGTCTTCATTCATTGGTTTGAATGGTTTTATTCTGTTTTGTTTGATCATACTATATGGGACCATATGAACAGTTACTTTAAAGACAAGAAAGCATGGTAGCCAGTGTTGATTTAATATCATCTTGTTCTGGAGTCCTATCATTCTTTTTTTTCTATTACCATTGGTTCTATCATGTGGGGTGTTACTGGATTTTAATATGTATGATAGTAAAAACAAAATTTTTATGGAAAATGAGATAATATAGAAGCCATTGTTCATCTTTGGTTATATGGTTCAAAATGTCTTGGAATATTCCATTCTCCTGAGTTGTTTATTCTACTATGTTATCTTTGACACAATTATGTGGAATGCTAAGCTCAACTATTTCAAAGAGACATTAGGATAGCTACTGTTAATATCCAATTGACTTGTTGTGAAGTACTGTGTTGCTTACATTGTTCAGTTCTAATCTGCTTAGATCTGTCCTCTTTTGTTTATTTCTCATTAAAATAAATAAATAAAAATAAATATAAAATAATATAGATGCCAGAAATTCAATATAAAAACTGAGTATTAAAAGCCATCAGAAGGGCCAGGGATGTGGCTCTGCAGTAGAAGCATCTGCCTGGCAGGGCAGGGTTGTGAGTTCAATCCCTGGTAGAGAAAATAAAAACTAAAAGCCATCAGAGAAAAGAAACAGATCATCTCTCAAGGAAACCCCATCAAAATTATGGCAGACTATTTGACACACACCATAAAATCAAGAAGAGCTTGGAGTAAATTATTCCAAGCCCTGAAAGAAAATATCCTCCAGCCCAGATTCCTGTACCCTGAAAAACTGTCACTAGGTATTAATGGAGAAAGAAGATTCTTCTGTGACAAAGAGGAACTGGGGGAATTTGTGACCAACTATCCAATCCTACAAAGAATACTGAAGGACATTCTACAGAGAGATAAAAAAAAGTACCAGGATTTCAGGAACAGTGGCAGAAATGCTGCAATGAATGGGGCAGGCAGAAGAATGAAGGAGAAAAGTAGACAACCAAAGGCAGAAAAATAGGATAGCAGAAATGTGGCAGAGAAGTTTGGCTATAATCTCTCATAGATGGCCTTGATACAAACACACACAAAAAAATACAGGCAGAGTAGATAAGGAGTTAGGGCCCATCTAGGTGCTCTGTATAGGAAATATAATCAATCTGAAAGAGGGCTGATGGACCAAAAATCAAACATGAGAAAACAATGCTCTGTGTGTCAGGGAGCCAGAAAAAAATAGGGTCAACTCAGCCAGCAACGGCAGATAGGTAGGAAAGGCAGGATGCTTATGTGCAGTAGAGAACTACTCAGCCTTGAGGCTTTTGTAGGTAAAGGAATACAGCTTGAGATCATGTCAAGGAGTGAGAAGGTTCAGAACCACTTAGGTAAATAGCAGGTTGCCCCCGAATCTAAAAATGGAGGGAATTTGTGGGATCCAAAATGTGCAGCACCCTGAGGGAGTGAAAGGGGAGGAATAGTCTTAAGAAAGAAGGCAGATGATATTAATAATGTATCAAGATTTAAAACCCACATTACTGACATCACTCTGTTTAGATGGATTATATACTGTTCCAGGTTATCTTTCTGTACTAGATTTGAGGGCACAGACAGCTGTCCCAAAAACAACAGGATATACTATGATAATCAACCTTAATTTCCTATTAACTTAATCTGAAGCTCTGTATAACTTACACTGTTTCATCATGACTGATCTTAATTGAATCTGGTTTGTTAGATTGCTGTTTTGTATTGACATATTTTATTCAAAGTTGTTATAATTGATAGTATCAAGTCTGAGACTACAGGGAACTACACTGAAGGTGACAAGAATGACTAGGATATTCACTCTGGTTTCATTATTACATGCCTTTGAAGTTTTATGCTGTCAACAATGCTTTGTTTTTATTAATATCATTATGAACTGCTATATTCAATTATACTGCTATATTCAATTATGCCCGATGATATACACAATTCTATTGAAGATAGCAAGATACAACACAGTAGCCATTTTAGGTCACCTTGTACTGTGGTTTTATGTGACTTTTTGGTTTCATGTTTTTGTAGGAATTTGTTGTTTCGTCTTGCTATGTTTTGTTTTTCCCTCTAATACAGAAAGGATAGCTATACATGAAGACTCATGCATGGATAACAGTTTATAGGGTCACTGTTTCAATATCTAATTTGTATGCTTTAATTTTGTAACTTGAACAACTATTTCTAAGAGGACAATATGTAAGTTATCAACTAAAGATTTCTTACTGTTTATCTTTTTTTCATTCTGTATTATTACTACCACTTTCCTGTTTTTTTCTCCTTAAATTAAAAAAATAAAAATAAAATAAACCTATGGATCATTTTCTTTGCTCTTGAAAGGCACATAAATTAATTTTTTCATCTATGAATTGAGATTTGTGACTTTTTACTGAATGTAAAGGCTTTGAGTTCTTTTGTGACATGGAAATATGTAAAACTATACAATTCTCTGGCCTATGAATATAGCAGAATTTTTAAATTGGTTTTCCTGTTAGTTATTTTTTGTCATGTACAGATTTCTCACAACACTTACTGTTCTAAACATCACAGTACATTCCTCAAGTGAGTAGACAGATATCTCAGAAAGACCATACAAACAATCATCCTAATTTATTACACTTTAATGACACTATCAAGCTCATAAAATTTTAAAATATATATGTAATTACTGAGTGCTATCATAAATTCATTAATATAATCCAAATTATTTAATAGGCACACTGTACAAATTGCCTAGTCAGTCGTGTGGGAAAGGACTCTCCTTATTTTTTATTTATTTTTTTTAACTTTCAGGTGATCTATGGCATTAGGAACCCCAGACATGCTCTAATGTCTGGCTATGAATTTAGGGGAAAAATTAATACTATCAAGAATCCAGAAACACTGGAACAATATATGGAATGCTTCCTCCCAGGAAATGGTGAGTGTGCCATACAACATAGGAGCTGCAGAACTCAGAGTCTTCCTCTCACTTCACTGGATACCTCTAGATTCTCCACTTCAGCAGGCTGCACATCACAGTTCCATACATACTGTAAAACAGATATGTTATATGTCCTTACACTCCTGAACAGCACTAAGACTTAACATAACTCTCAAAAACAAAAGCAAAACAAAAAAACTATATTAAAATGGAGTCAGGAGTAGTGCAACATGCTTATGTTCCCAAAACTCAGAAATGTGAGTCAGGAGAATTGCTTCACATTTAAGGCCAGCCTGGGCTACATAGTGAGTTCAAGGTCAACTTAGACAATATAGAGAGACACTATCTCAAATGGAAGAATAGTTTTTGAAACACTGTATGCATATTCCCACATCTACACTGGGATATATCTGGTGAAAGTCATAAGGATATATTTTCAGAACTGAGCCATTGATTTATTTTCATCAGTACTGTCATTACACAGAGATCAAAGGAGGTCTCCTAAAAAGGAAGTTGGGGATTTGATTCATGTCATCCATAGAGGAAGTTATAGGTTTTTGACCTTTTTTGTCTTTTTGAGACAAGGTTTCACTGTGTAATTAATGATGGCCTTCAGCTCACTTTGTAGTCTAGGCAGGACTCAAACTCACAAAGATCCTCCTGCCTCAGCCTCTCGAGTGCTGGAATTACAGGTGTGCATCACTATTTCCACATTCAAGATTTCTGACTTCTCTGATAAGAAGATAATTTTCAAGATATGTAGGTAAAACGCAAAAAGAGTTTCTTAGCCAGAATGTTTATACTTCACATTCAGGGGGAATAGAGTGTGGATCCTCAAGAGAGGATACTATGTTCTGGGACGGGGTTTCATATGTGGTATTGGAGTATCCTCAAGATTGCTGATCTCAGATGTGTACTCCTAGTGTCATCAGGCTATTTTGTGGGTAGATTACAATGTAAGTTATTTGCATGTGTTTGAAGTTGAGAGACATAACATTCTCTTCATTGTTTATCTTCACTGAGGATGGAGGTCTGTGTGTTGAAGTACAATTTACTGGTAAAAGGCAAGGGTCCCAGTTTGCAGGGTAATTGAATCAATATACCTTTAAGGAGTTTGAAGAATGGAGCAGGCATTGGAATTTTCAGCGAATTTTTGTGTGTTTAGCCTGAGGTTTTCCCTCAACTATTATTTTAAAATTACGATTTTTCATTTCCTCAGTTACCAGTTTTTTCATACCACCTTATTTTCTCCCTGAGACTTTGATGTTATATTTTTAAGGGTGTTAAGAATGAAGGTTACTCTTCTTCTTACTGCTTTAGGCTTAGAGTTGTTGTCCTGAATTTCTAGCTAGGAATTTAAAATCTTCTCCTGACTAATGCAAAAGAGGAAAAGGAAAACCTAGTTTTGTTGTTTAAAGAGGCATCTATTTACATTATACTTGGAAAATTGGGACTTCAGCAAGTTATTGAAACTAAGGCAGAAATTGACATTAACAGTATTTTTGAATAAAGGCCTGTGATGTACAAAGTGAAAGGTAGAGTTGTCAGGAAGATATATATAACATGTTTAGAAACTAGCAAACATGAGGATCAGGTTGAGCTGGAGAATTCTGGAGATATAAATTTTATAAAAATGTTCATAAATAAGGGGTAAAATATTAAAATTAGAATACTGGTGAATAGTTGCCTCTCAAATGTAGAAATTAGGTTGTATTGTGCGGTATTGGGATAACTCTTTTGTAATTAACATTAATGTTTAGTTTTTCTCAGGCAGTTAGTCAAAAAACAAGCACCCTTTAAGAACATGTAGAATTTTCCCTAGTTCTGTCACTAATAAATCCAGTATCATTTCATTTTTAATTTAGCAGTTTCCAGAAAACAGACTAACTAAATGTATTCTATATTTTGGTGCACAATGGGTAAGTAGAACTCTCAAAATAGGCCTCAGAACTTGGACTGTGACTTCTTTGTCACAGACATATACATCTTTTTAGTGACTGATTTAGATAATGTAAATAGATACAACCTGAGTACACAACAGTGTTAGTGTATATTACAAAAATAACAATATTTATTAGCTATACTAATTGTCTTGTGGCATTTTCTGTCGCATGGGGCACATATAGAAAAAATCAAATCTTTGTCAGAGGGATACTTAAATGTACATAAAAATATCATAAGAGTACTCTACCAGGAATTGAAAGCCTTCTCCTGACTAATGCAAAGGTGGCAAAGAAAGACCTGGTTTTGTTGTTTATTCTTTGTTTTTGTTTTTTCTGTCTTTTTGACATAGGGTCTCACATTCAGTTCAGGTTCACCTTGAGCTCACTTTGTACCCCAGCCTGCTCTCGAACTCCTAATAATACTCCTGCCTCAGCCTTCCAATTGCTGGGATTACAGGAGTGCACTATCCTGCCTTGCTGGTTTTGTTGTTTAAAGAGGAATCATTCTTTAATACTTACTTTATTCTTGGAAAATTGGGACTTCTGAAAGTCATCCAAACTGAGAGAGAGATGGACAATCCTCCCTCATCAGCCTCCAGAGTTAGTTGATAACAGGTGTGCAGCACCACAGGTGATGATTTTATAAGAAATAGTGTTAAGAACATATTTTTGGAAGAGCTAGTAAAACTGGGACTCTGGACCTCTTGTGGCAGCAGGTTATGATGTTACACATGTGACTAGAGAATTCCACAGTGTATCTTTTGTGATGTTTGAATTCCCTATTGAGACCTAGTCCAGTTCTTTGCTTGTTTGCTGGTTTGTTTTTGTGTTTCTGACATAACGTCATGCTGTGCAGTTCAGCCTGGCCTTAACATTTGTTTGTATCCTAGGATGGTTTAAAACTTGCAGGATTCCTCCTCCCTTAGCCTCCCACATCCTGGGACTTCAGGCATCTGTCACCCACATGAATTAGCCCTCTGTTATATTTCTGTTGAAGTGGGTTCATAAACAATATAGGAATGCAAGCAAACAAATTGATAAATATTGGGATTTTATTTGCTGAGCTCACTGACTACCTGTAGATCCCTGTTTCAGAGTGGCCCAAATCTAGAAGGTTACAAAGCCTTTTAAGGCAGAAAACTGCAAGGAAAGACATCCTGTTGGAAACAATTTAGCTAGAATCTTACATTAATTTTGGTTGACATCTGTATCCTACTTCTTTTGTTGTTCAGGTTAATTTTTTCTCTTGTGGGTGCGGCTCATTCTGCTTTTTCTCAGGGGACATGAGCCCTCAGTAATTTTTCATTTTTCTTGGTCAAATACAGGGCACTACTCAAATACAGGGCACATGATGACCTCAGTTATGTGAAGCTACAACACTGTAAGTTATTATACATTTTATTGAGTATTTAAGATCATGTCAACATAAAACCCATTTTAAGTCAAAATTAATTCATCTTCAAAAGGTCAACAAAAGGTTCTCATGATGCTATTTCTGGGGCCCTTCAGGAGTTGCTTACTTCTTCTATTTCTTGCTTTTACCTATTTTGATATCTACAAGTAGTGGTCAATGTCTTGTTTCATTGTGCAACTTTCACTGAAAGCATGATGATATTTCCACTTCTAGTGACCCTCCTTTTTTCTGTGTATATATTTTCTGTCTCCTGTCTCCTGGAATCTAACAATTTTGCTACTTGAGCCATCAGATGACTCACCATAGCTGCAGCGTTTCTTACACGTGTCCCATCATTGCGTAGGTTTTGCCTGAGTTTGGAGTAAAGGCTGACACTGTCTGTACACTTAGCACTTTTGTCTTTCTTAGCTTTGCTCCCTGTACCTTCATTACTAAGCCCCCAAAAGGTTATGATACCAGTATTAAAATTGGAACACTAGGACTTTATTCTAATTATTATAATTTTTCTGCATATCAGAGCACTTTGAAAAAACAAATGAGACTAAAGACAATTTTACCTTTTAATTTATAAGCTATAGTGAAATTATTATCATTATAGTTATTATTAGTTTTTGCAAAAGGGTCTTGCTCTGTAGATCAGGTTGGCCTTTAACTGTGTAATTCTGCCTGGCCTCAAACTTGTGGCAGTCCTCCTGAGTCAGCTCTCAGATTTATTTGATTACAGGTGTGCACCTGTAATCAAATATTTGGTGATTCTACAAGGCATAGTATTTACATTGAGTGCCAGTGTGATATCTTTTTCACCTTATAGGTGACTGTTATTATTTTAAAATACTGAGTGGTTTTTGAAAGCTATGCTATTGTAGGATACTAGTATGCAATAGTTACAAACATTTATTTTTTATTTATTGTTGATACAGCAATATGCTATGAATCTCCAAGTGGACTTCAATTCACATTGTACCTAGGGTGATGTTGAACCACAGCATTCCTTCTGCCACAGTCTCTGAAGTGCAGTGAAGTTACAAAGTTTTATAAGAAAAATATAAAGCAAACAAATAAAAGCAGAAACAAATCCAAATATTATACTTGTTCTGCATCAAAAAACATATTTAGAAAACATAGTTTGGTCACAAGGTGATATTAACATATATTGGTTGGAGTTTTGTTTTTATCAGGTTATATTTGGAGTACATAGTGATTACAATCATTATGAGGGGTTACTACATGAACGTAATGCACTCAGCTCTTTCCATTTGTTCCACTTCTTTCACCTCCCTCTCACTCCATCTATTGGTCCCATTTAAACTGCAAAATATCTAACTCCCTGTTTCCTACAATCTGTCTTTGATTTTGTTCTTTAGAATATTTATACTTTGGGTTTCTTATGAGTCAAGTATTGTGATGCCTCATGCTTCACCCTTGGTGCCCAAGATTGCTTTTAATATTGATGTCTCTTTCACTTCCTCATGAATTATAGGATTGTTTGCTCTATGTTTCTGAGTACACTGTTGGCATTTGATTATGGCTGCATCAAATATTTAAAAGAGTTTTGGGAATATGGCCATTTGACAACATTTGTTTTGCCTTTCCATGAGCAAAAGACACTTTCCACTTTCTGACATCCTCTGAAATCTCCTTTTTTTTTTGAGCATTATAATTTCTTTAGAGGATTCCTTTACCTCCTTGCTTAGATTAATTTATAAGTATTTCATTTATCATGAAGCTATTGTGTTTTCTCCTCATCATGTTTATTACCATGCTAATGATTTTTGTATGTTGATCTTACATACTGTGGCATTACTGTTATGGTTTGTGTCTACATGTCCACCCAAAGCCTTAGGCAGTCGTGACAGTTGAGTTTTTAAGAGGTTGCTGAATCCAGTTTGTGACTGATTGATGGCTCAATGCTGGGGTTAAAGGTGTGAGTGCTACAATCACCCTATGGTGGGTGGCCTGCATGCAATATATGGTACAGAAAGAAGCCTGTGCTCTTTCTTTCTCACTTTATTTGAATATCTTCTGCCACCCTGAAATGTGTTCTGCCAAACCATACTGCCTTGGAGCCAGTTACTCATGTCTTGCCTTTTCTTGCCTTCACTTTTCTTTTATTCCTTTTCTCCTTTCCCCATTCCAAGTTGTTGTTTCCTTTTGAGGAGTTTCATTTCCTTTCACAATATCTAGTGTAGATTCTGGATGGTTTTCCACGCTTTCAGTTTCTTTCACTAGGGAGAAAATATTTTCTTTCCGTGTCTTTTTGAGACAGAATTGCTCTGTGCAATTCAAACTCACTTTGAAGTCACTTTGTAGTGCAGGCCGCCATTGAACTCATGGTGATCCTCCTGGCTTAGCTGTCATGCTCTGAGATTACAGGTGTGTACCAGTATATGCAGCTGGAACCAGCCAATTATGACCTGAAATCTCGACAAATTGAGTGACAAATAAATCTCTCCACTTTTTACTTTGGATTTCTGGAGATTTGTCTGAGCAATGAGAAAAGTACTTGAGACAATTACTGAGATTGTTTACTAATTCTAAGAATTTTTTGTTCAACTTCTTTTGGTTTTCAGTATAAAATATAAAGTCACCTTCAAGAAATGACATGAGTGCTTTCTTCCTGATACCCATTCTTTTATTTCTGTTTCCATTGCCTAACTTGTCTGGCTTGTTTCATGAAATTTGCTGAATAGAGGTGGCAATAGAGGGTATCCTTTTTCATTCCTGACTTCAGAGAGAATGTATTAAAAGAAAAACATTGTACCTACCACAATATAAAATACTAAAGCACTTGAGATCTTAGGTGTTGCAAATGATATTCTAACCAGAACCACAATTGCATAACAAAAAACAGTAAGGATCAACAAAAGCATGACATCATATAAAAAAGTATTTGAACTGGGCCTAGTGGTGCATGTCTTGGATCCTAGCACTCAGATGTTGAAGCAGGAGGATATCTGTGAGTTCATAACTTTCTGATTATTGATTTCTCCAATTGCCAGTTTTTTCACCACCTTATTCTCTCCCTGAAGCTTGGACTTTAAGTTTGAAGGGTTGTTAGCAATGAGAGTCACTCTTCTTCTGGCTGCTTTAGGCTTAGAGTGATTGTTGGGCCTTTCTACCAGGAATTGAAAACCTTCTCCTGACTGATGTGCAGGAGGCAAAGGAACACCTGGATCTGGTGGTTAAAGAGACATCATTCTTTTTTTAAAAGTAAAATTATTTTTACTTGCAGATAATATGAAGTCTACATAAATAATAATATTCTAAAGGCACACTACGAGGTCAAATATATTCTGAAACTAGCCACAAATAAAATAGAAATCAGAAAAATACCATTCACAGTCGTATGAAAACATGAACTCTTTATCTTTTCTTTTTTTCAGTTGATACATTACATATTGTCATTTTAGAAATAGTTATTCAAGTTACAAAGTCAAAGCATAAGAACTGGATAGACACTCAAACATTGACAGTGCAAACCATTCTACTCAAAAGTCCAACAAATATTTAGTAATATGGTCATCTTTCTTAAACACTTATATCTAGTTATGTCCTTAAGAACACTTTCACTCCCTTTCATTTTTACAATGCCTACTATAGAATTTGGATTTTATTACACTTTCAGTTTTTATTTCTTTTGTGCTAGAGAGACAATGTTATATTTATTAACGTGATTCTTGTTTATCACACTTATTAGGATAGTCTCAACTTGCCTCCTTTTATCTGGAATGTATCAAAATCATCATTTTTTATGGCTGAGCAATATTTCACTGCATGAAAATACCACACCTTTTTCATCCATTCTGCAGTTGAGGGGCATTTTGGTTGTTTCCAAGATTTAGCTATCACAAAATCTGCTGATTTAAACATGGGTGCACATATATGGCTGTGACATGACATTTTTTCAATTGCTCTGGGACAGTGCCTTAATACCTCAGCCAAATGGAATCTCTAATCCTAGCTGTTTGAGGAATATCCACCATGATCTCCACAACAGGTGCAGCGGCCTACACTTCCATGAACAGTGAAGAATGTTCCTTTTTCTACCATAGCGGGTGCTGACCTAGATCTCTGATCTCCAATACAATTTTATGGTGGATTTTTAAATAAAATGAGACTACTGTCATGATTTTAGGGCTCCAGGAGGGTCAAAACCCTGTAGCTGAGCTCAAGACACCAAGGGCTAAGACCAAGACTTCTCTGGACCACCCACTTTTATTAAGTACAAAACAAAGGGTAGGGAAACTGAGGAAAGCACTGGAAATGACCAGAATCATGGGAGTCAATTCAATGACATCTCCAAGTAGTAAATTATTCCAATTTAGGAGAACTGTTTTATCTCCAGGATAACATTTATGGTAGGAGTGTGACTGCAGGAGTGAAGTCCCTTCAGCTGCAGTCTCTATTTACTTAATTAGTGTTGGAGCCAAGGTGTCTTCAGCTGAGGACTTATCTTGCCTTTTGAGGTATCTCTAGCCTCATAGGCCAGTATAGGCCTCATCCAGGACCAGTGATTCATAGAGGTTTATTTACTATGAATCAGCTCCCATTGCCAGGCAAGGGGCCAAGGCCTAAGACAGGCGCGCAGATAAACATAGAAAGGCAATTAGTTAATTTTAAGTTCTGCTCAGAGCTGCTTCCTAGTGGTCTTCATAGTGGTCTCCATCCAGCATTGATTATTGTTTAATTTATTGATCTTGGCCATTCTCTCGGGAGTGAGATGGAATTTCACTGCTATTTTAATCTGCATTTCTCAAAAGGCCGATGATGTTGAACATTTTGTCCTACATTTATTTGCCATTTGTATTTCTTCAACTGAAAGTTGTGTATTCATCTTAGATGCTGATTTGTGGATTAGGTCTTTGTTTTGATATCTTGATTGTTTTTAATCCTTTATATGTTCTAGATAAAAGTTCTTTGTCTGAAGGACACTTGGCTAAAATATGTTTTGAATTCATGAGTTTCTTTTTCACTCTGTTGGAGATTTCTTCTGACATGCAAAAGTTTTCAATACAAGGAGATCTCAGTTGTTGCTTCAGGGATATATTTCCTATGCATTTTGATTTTTGTTTGTGAAGTCTCAAACTTCCCATATGTCTTTGAGATTTCCTCCTACTTTGTATTCCAGCACATTTAGTATTTACATTTTTATATTTAGATCTTTGATCTATTTTTTTAATTTAGTGCCTTGAGTGCCTAGTGATAGACATGGGTTTGGTTTTAGTTTCCAACCTAGGGTAAGCAAGTTTTTCCCAGCAACATTTATTGTAGAGGCTATCTTTTCGCTATGAATGTGTTTGGCCTTTTTCAAAGATAAGGTGGCCCATTGTGTTTATTGTGAATGTCTCTCCTCATCTATTCCACTGATCTTCTTTCCAGTATCATGCTGATTTTATCACAATAGCTATATAACATAATTTCAAGTAAGGGATTGTGCTGCTTCCTCTCTTGCCTTTGTTGCCCAGAATTGCCTTTGTTATACTAGGTGCCATCTGCTTCAAGATGAATTTTAGGAACAAGGTCTCTAGAACTAGAAGGTATGCTAATGATATTTAGACTGGAATTTTCTTGAAATTTTTATAAGAATTTGGGGATGCTGGCCATTTTCACAATACTGTCTCTTCCTATCCATGAACAGGGAATATCTTCCCATTTTTGGAAATCTGCTTCAATTACCTTTTTCAGTGTAATTTAGTTTTCAATGTATAGGTCTTTTACTTCTTTTGTTAGATTGATTCCTAAGTATTTCGCTTTTTTGGGGGGGTGCTATAGTGAAGGGTGTGGTTTCTCTTATTGTCTCTCAGTGACTTAGTTGTTGGTATGGAAGAATGCTACTGATTTTTTAGTGTTAATCCTACACTGCAGAATTTGGTTATTGTGTCAAGGGGAGTTTCAATGGAGTTTTGAGGGTCTTGTATGAGGAGTATCATATGATGTGCAAATCATGGTAATATAACTCCCTTTATTATCCTTATTTCTTTTATTTCTCTTTCTTGTCTCATTGCTCTGGCTAATGTTTCCATATCTATATTGAATAGAACAGATGATAATGGACATCCTTGTCTCGTTCCTCAATTTAGTTGTAATGGTTTCATTTTTAGTCCAGTTAGTAAGATGTAGGGTTTTGGTTTTTCATAAACAGCTTTTATCAGATTGAGGTAAAAAGTTCTAATTGTAAATATTCCCAAGTTTTTTATAGTATACAGCAATGAAACCATTAAGGATTTGGGTTTTTCTTTTTTGGTAATTTTCTAATTATATTTTCAATTTCATTAATGTAATTGGCTTATTCAATAGTTTCACATCTTCTTGATCCAGCTTTGGTAATTCATATGTTTCTAGGAATTTATCTATTTCCTCTGTGTTACTGACCTAGGGAGTTAAGGTTTTTCAAAGTAGTCATTGTTGATCTTCTGTATTTTCATAGGTTCTGCAATGATTGCACCCTGTCCATTTCCTGTTGAGTGGATTTAAGGATTTTCTTTTTAAAAATCTTCTTACTTCTTGTCTGTTGCGTCTTATTTATTTTAAAAAGAAAAAATAAAACAAAACAGAACAGAACAAAAGGAAATAAAGCAAATTAGAACAGAACAGAACAATGCAAGCAACATAGAACTTCAAAACAAAACAACAGGAAGTCAACTGTGTCTACCATGTTTCTTGTTTCATTCAAAATTGTTATCAATACCTTCACACACAATACATTCAAACAAAACAAAATAGTACAAAGCCAATCAAAACATAACAAACAAAGAATGACAAGCATTCAAAACCACACAATAGGAAAATCAACAATGGCTATCATAATGTCTTTTTTTCCTTAAAATAGCCTTTCATACCTTCACATGTATTGAAAACACATAATAGAAAACAGACTAAAAGCAATCAAAACAAAAAATAAAACCATTATTGCACTTCAAAACAAGATGATAAGACATCATTAATGAAAGTATTATAAAACATTTCTGAATGAAATAACAGAAGATGAACAATGCCTATTATAATATCTCATTTTCCATAAATGTTTGTTTATACTATCATACACATTAAAATTCAGTAAGACACAACATGATAGAACCAATGGCAATAGAAAAACAAAAGCATGATAGGATTTCAGAGCAAGATGATATTAGATCAGCAATGGCTGCCATATTCTCTTTTCTGCAAAGTAACTATTCATGCCCCCACTTATAATAAGATCAAATAAAACAGAATAATGCCATTCCAACCAAGGAATGAAAACATTACAAAACTTCAAAGCAATATAATGGTGAACCATGAATACCATAAAATCTTATATATCTTACCATTTCTTACACTAGAGAGAATATATGGTTTTTCTACATGTGAGTTTGATTTATTTCACTTTGAATACATGGACTCAAATTGCATCCATTTACTTATAAATATCTCAAAGTGATCGTTTTTTATAGCTGAGTAGTATTCCATTGTATAAAAGATACACAATTTTTTTATCCATTCCTCAGTGGATGGGTACTTAGGTTGTTTCCAAGACCTGGCTATTACAAATGGTGATGCTACAATCATGGGTACACATGTATCACTGTGGTATGATGTTTTCAGTTCTTCTGGGAATATGTCTAGGAGTCGAATATCTGGGTCCAATCCCACCTTTGAGGAATCTCCAGACTGGCCTCTACGGTGGTTGCACCAGTCAATACTCCTACCAAAAGTGCAGAAGTGTTTCTTTTTCCCCACAGCCTCTCCAGCATTTACTGTTGGTATTTTTCTTGATCATGGCCATTCTTTCTGGAGTGAGATGGAATCTCAGTGTGGTTTTATTTTACATTTCTCTAAAGATCAATGTGATGAATATTTTTTCATGTATTTATTTGCCATTCATATTTCTTCATCTAGGAACTGTGTGTTCATCTCAGATACCCATTTTTGCACTGAGTCTTAGTAGTTCAGTGGTCTTATTTTTTTTAATTCTTTTAAGTTCTAGACAGAAGTCCTTTGTCTGAGGGACAGTTCACTAAGAATTTTCCCAGTTTCTGGGTTTTCTTTGCACTACTCTGGAGATTAATTTCAGCATGCAGAAATTCTTCAACAAGACATGATCCCAGGTATTGATTCAGGGAAGTATTTCCCATGCAATTTGATTCTTGTTCATGAATTGTGTACCAACCCCTATGTCTTCAAAATTTTTAGCTATTTTGCCTTCCAACATATTTAGTGTTTCTGTTTTAATATTTAGATCTTTGATCCATTTAGATTTTAGTTTAGTACATGGTGACAGGCATGGTTCTAGTTTCAGTTTTTGGCTTATGGATAGCCAGTTTTTCCAGCACCATTTATTAAAGAGACTATCATTCTTCCAGTGTACATGTTTGGCACATTTGTCAAAGATAAGATGGTTGAGTGTGTTTGTAATTGTGGTTGTATTTTCTAATCTATTCCATTGATCTTCAAAATCTGTTTTTATTCCAGTACCATGTTGATTTTATTACAGTAGATTTGTAGTATCACTTCAAGTCAGGAAATATGATGCCTCTTGCCTTGCCTTTGTGGCTTTGAATTGCCTTTCTGGTTCTAGCTCTCTTCTGGTTCCAGACGAATTTAAGGAGTGATTTCTCTAGATCAGTGAGGTATCTTAGTGGTATTTTCATTGGGATTGCATCTGTTTAACAATTTCGGGAGAATGGCCATTTTCACAATATGTATTCTTCCTATCCATGAACAAGGGATGTCTTTCCAATTTCTGAGGTCCTCTTCAATTTCTTTTTCAGGGTATTAAATTTTTCCTTGTACAAATCTTTTACTTCTTTCATTAGACTAATTCCTAAGTATTTCATTTTGAAGGGTATGGTTTCACTTATTTCTCTCTCAGTGATTTTGCTGTTACTGTATACGAATGGTACTGATTACTGACTATCCAGTTTGCATCCAGCTACATTGCTGCATTTATTTGTTTCATCTAGGAGTCTTTCAATGGAGTTTAAGGGGTCTTCTATGTAGAATTACATATCATCTGCAAATAATAACAGTTTAACTTCCTCTTTTCCTATCTTTATTCATTTTTTTCTCTCTCTCTTCTCTAATTTCTATGGCTATTATTTCCAGTACTATTTTAAATAGGAACTATGATAAGGGACATCTTTTACTCCCACAACACAACTATCTTTGAAGTTGTCTTGGCCTTATTTTCTTGGGCCTTATTTTAAGGTAAAGGCTTTCTGTTTTGGATCATTTAATAGGACTATGGCTGTTGGTTTGTCATAGATGGCCTTTATCATATTGAGTAATGACTATCTAGTCCAATTCTCTGTAAGGTTCTTATCATAATGGGTGTTGGATCTCATCAAAAGCTTTTTCTGCATCTATAGAAATGATCATGTGATTTTTATATTTAGCTCTATTGATATAATGGATTATATTTATTGATGTACATATGTTGAACCATCCCTCATGCCTGGGATGAATCCCACCTGGTCATGGTGTATAATCTGGATGATTTGCTGAATCCTGTTTGCCAATATTTTATTGAGAATTTTTGCATCTATGTTCATTAGGGAGATAGGCCTGTAGTTCTCTTTTTTAGTTGGGTCTTTCTCAGGTTTTGGTACTAGAGTAAAACTTGCTTCCAGGAATGATTTAGGGAGAATTGCTTCCCTTTCAATTTCATTGAAGAGTTTGAGGAGTGTCAGCATTAAGTCTTCTTTGCATTTCTTGTAGAATTCTGCAATGAATCCATCTGGGCCTGGGCCATTCTTTGTTGGTAGGGACTTAATTACATTTTCAATTTCATTAATACAAATTGGATTATTCAGCAGTTTTACCTCTTTTTGATCCAGCTCTGGTGGTTCATTTGTTTCTAGGAATCTGCCCATTCCTTCTGTGTTATCAAACCTATGAGAGTAGAGGTATTTTAAATAGGTGCTGATGATCTTCTGTATTTCCATAGAGTTCATAGTGGTTTCACAGTTTTTATTATGTATTGCATGAATTTGAGTCTTTTCTTTCCTTTTTATAATTAGATTAGCTAGAGGATTATCAATTTTACTTATTCTTTCAAAGAACCAACTCTTGGATCCATTGATCCTTTGCATTGTATTCTTAGTCTCTATTGCATTAATTTCTGCACTGATATTTATAATTTCCTCCCTTTTTTAAATTCAGGCTTGGCTTGCTTTTTTTTTCTAGCTGTTTTAGGTGTACTATCAGGTTGTTTCTTTGTGTTATTTCTTATTCCTTATGTAGGGACCCAGTGCAACAAACTTTCCTCTCAGGACTGTTTTCATTGCACCCCACAGGTTTCAGTAAGTTGTATTTGAATTTTCATTTGCTTGTAGATGTTGTTTAATTTCTTCTTTAATTTCCTATGTGACCTACTGATTGCTCATGGGTGTATTATTCAATTCCCAGAGTTTGTGGGGTTTTTGCAGTTTCTTTCATCATTAATTTCTAGTTTTATGGTGCTATGATTCAATAACATGCATGGGACAATTTCAGTTCTTTTGCATTTACTTAAATATGTTCTTTGGGCTAGTATATGGTCTTTTGTAGAGAATGTCCCATGCACTGGTGAGAATAATGTATATTCTGATGTTGCTGGATGGAATACTCTGTATAAGTGTATCAAGTCCATTTGTTCACAGGTGTGATTCAGTTCTTTTATTCCTTTGCTGATTTTCAAATTGATCTATCTCATGGTATCCATGGTGTGTTAAGGTCTCCTGTTATAATTGTGTTATTACCTATTTGATTTTTCATTTCTGTTAGTACTTGATTCCTGTATCTGTGTGCTCTGGAATTTGGTGCATATATGTATGATTTTAAGATTGTTATCTTTTCTTCATTTTTACATTCTTTTAATTTTTTTATTTAAAGGGATAAAGCAGAAAAAGGAGAGAAATATTACAGAATTTCAAAAAAACATAAACAGTAAGAAATCTGTAGATGATAAATTGCATATCGCTGTTTTAGAAATAGTTGTTCAAGTTACAAATTAAAGCACACAAAATGGACACTCAAGCAGTGACACTGCAAACAGATTTCTTCAACAATCAAACAAGATTTAAGAAATATGGGTAATAATGCTGCACACAGAAATATACATTCACTAATATCTTTTTTAGTACTTCCTATATTCTCTTTTTTACAAGAGCAATTATACATTTTTTATTTAAACAGAAAAAAGGGGAAAAGGTAGAAATATTATAGAATTTCAAGAAAAGAAGATAAACAGTAAGAAATCACTAGTTGATACATTACATATTGTACTTTTAGAAATAGTTATTCAAGTTACAGAATTAATCACACAAAGTGGACACTAAAGCAGTGAGAGTGCAAACAGATCTGCTCAACAATCCAATAAGAACCTAGAAATATGGTCATCAACCCCAAACATCTAAACATACATGCAGCTATATCTTTTATAAGGCTTCCTATTTCCTCTATTTTTACAATAGCAATTATACATTTTTTAAATTTTATTTAAAGAAAAGAGAAAAAAAACAGAATAAAGGGTAGCAACAATACAGAATTCTAAAAGAAAGAAAGAAAAAGGAGAATGAAAAAAAGCCCCACTAGGAAATCAGTAATTTATAAATTATGTACTGTCATCCTGGATGTAGTTGTTCAAGTTACAAAGTTAAAGGGTACATAGTAAATATTCAATCAGTCAGACTACAAACAGTTCTGCTCAAAGATCCAATAAAGATTCAGCAATGTGGTCATCTATTTTACACACTCAAACATGCATGCAGTTATATCCCTTAGAGCGATTTCTTTTCCTCTCTTTTTTACAATAGCAATTAAACATTTTGGTTTTATTACTCTTGTAGTTCTTATTTACTTTTTACACTAGAGACACAGTATGATATTTATAAATATTATTCTTCTTTATTTCACTAATGAGGATAGTCTCAAGTTGTCTCCATTTGCCTATAAAGCCCTCAAGGTCATCTTTTTTTATAGCTGAGTAATTTTCCATTGTAAAAAAATGCCAAATCTTTTTCATCCACTCTGCAGTTGATGGGCATCATGGCTGTTGCATGCCCTTACTGGGATTCACATGGCTTTGGCTCCCCCCACACAGTGGTCCTGGGTTCCTTTGTTGAATGAGGATCACTGTGCGTGATCCATTCCAGCTCACAGAGACTCTAAATCCTAGTCCAGTGTCCTAGATGTCTGGGCAGGCTCTCAGCCTCCAGCATTGATGGTTCCAAACACGTCTCGGGCTAGTGCCAGCAAGCTAAAATGTGCCACATGACTACAAAGGCCTAACTCCCCTCACAGCAGGCCTGGATCTCCTGGTTGAATGAAGGTTGCTGGGTGAACTCCACTCAAACCCATGGAACCCATGGAGCCTAGTCCAGTTTCCTAAGGGGCTGGGAGGGCTGTGATGGATGGTGCCAGACCAGCACTGGGAATTGGAAATCACCTCATGGTGGCAGCATGGGCCTGGCTCCCACTTGCTCTGTCACACCACTACCCTGGCTTGGCTCTCCCCTGACACTGCCCTCATCTTCTGTAATTTATTCTGTGACTCATTGGTCATTTCAGGGAGTGCAATTTAATTCCAATGTGTATATGGCATTCTTGTAGGGTTTTTGTCATTAATTTCTAATTTCAATATGCTATAGTCAGATAATATGCATGAGAATATTTCACTTCTTTTCCATTTATTTAATCATGTTCTGTGTGCTAGTATAGAGATCTGTATTATAAGATGAGCCACGAGATTTCCTGCTGCAACCCACTGCCTTGTGTGTGTTGTAAAGGCAGGGTTGCCACTTCACCTAGAATGCCAGAGCTTGGTCAAGGTGGTCACACAACCAGACCTGCAGTCATCTGTCCTTGACTGGGGAATGACCATTGGCACACTGATGGCCTTTGCTCCCTACCAAGTTCAAGGCATGCTTTTTACACTTCCTTGGGTGGCTCTGATTCCAGAGAAGTTTTTCCTGGCACAGAGCATACATTCCCAAGCAGTGTTTTCTTGAGTTCCCATAAAACGCAGATATAGGTAGAGGCTGTCTCCAGACAAAGAATATTTCCTTCAAGAAATACTTGCAGATGCCCAGTGAGCTCCAAGCTGCAAACAGGGCCTGTAATCCAACCCTGGGACATCATGGCACTGTGGCAGCTTTCCAGCACATCTGGTAGACATAGATCTCTGCTGCCAAGTGGTAAGACCACGCCCTATATTTGAGACTGGGCTAAGACTGGGGAGAGGGACATGTAGCCATAAACAGGCTACAACCAGAAAGCTCCAAGTCATGAG
>PVLA01014217.1:0-31953 GCA_004027455.1 Hydrochoerus hydrochaeris
TCAATTGTGAGAGAGAGAAAAAAATTCTCTCACTGCTGCTTGATAAATCCCCATTATCTTTCCCTTGAACCATCCCTGAAGCAGGCTGGTGGGTATCTTGCCTTCATTGCCCTCCTGACATCTCAAAACAGCAGCTGGAATACTACTCCTTTCAAAGCATATTCCTGATCCTATCATTCTTCTGCCTAGTCCACGATGATTTTTCCGTCTTAACTAGCAGTTACCATGACAACAGTGTCATCCGTGATGCAGATCTTTGTTATCCCTCCCAAAATTATCTCCTTTGATTCCCCCAAGTGCCTTCTACTCCAACCGTGTTTCCTTTATTTCAGAATTTCCATGCAGGTTCTTACATGACTACTTGTTCTTCCCATTTATTCTTCTGTGAAAAATCTTTCCACATTTAACAATAATGCTTGTTTTATAATTTTCTTAAGGTCAAATACCATGGTATCCAAGAGTTTTATTTGTTTCCCTCCTTCCCACTGCAGTAAGCACCCAGTTTGCTTTTTTCATACCATTTTTACTCATTTTGTATGGCTATCAGACGATTTGTGTATGTATTTGTTGGGGTTTGCTTTGTTTTGTTTGTGTGAATATATTTGTTAATGTATTTGTTTCTTTTGCACCAACAAGAATATGAATTAGGCATGAGAAATTTGTTTTGACCAATGTTATATTTACAGTTCTGAGGAGAAAGCCTGACACTTAGCAAATTGTCTTATATGTTAATTAGTGATTTGTGATCTGAAGATAATGTACGATCTATGCTATTCAGGAGGACATTGAGGAGCTGGGTCTGACAGTTTCTTGAGCTCTGTTACTTGCTTAGACTTTCTTCTATCCCATCTTTAGTAGAGCTTTTCTTCTATCTACCCTGAGTAGAGCCTTAAAAATGCAGCCCCTAGAAGTTCTGTGAGTACTTCCCATCATCCCACCTGTGTAACTGATTTAAAACAATGAGATGAAAGTGAAATGATGATGCCCAGAACAACGAAAAAATGTATAATACCAATATCCAACAAAATACTAATATATATTCAGAGTACATAAATTCATAAGTTAAAAGAGTAAACACTTCAGTAGAAAAATAGGCAAAATCATTGCACAGGAAGGTCATATGGCTTAATCACAAGAGTAACATTAGTAAAACTGATTTACTCCAATAGTCACCAGGGAAATTAAAAATAATATGGTAAGTTTTTATGTATCAGTTAAAATAAGCATGATTTGTTTTTTTTTAAAAAAAGAGAAGTTATGACAGCATTTAGAGTAGTATTTGCTGAAAAACATTTTGAAAAACATTTTGAAGACCCTCTTCAGCATAGATTAAAGTTTGAATGCTTATATATCAGTGTACTCTATGCCAAATGTGATTAAGAATGTAAGAAAGCCACAACATGAATTATACATGCCAAAAATGATATTGAGCACCCAGGTAAAAAAAAGAGCACATTCTCTATTATTGCAGCTAGAGTAACTTAGAAGAAAAGAGTAATATATTCTTTTATAGATAAGGATACAGAAAGCATTAACAGAATGCTGATGAGCTGGCTTTATCTTAATTATTGATGTGGGCACTGGCTAAAGTGTTTAATAAAGGTTGCAAAAATTTATCTAGTATGCTTTTAAGATTTGGGCAGTTTTATGTATCTATATTTCAATAAAAGTTAAAAATTAAATTTTGAGTAAATCCTCATATGGTCCAGTATGATCATAAAAACACAAAGATTGTTTTCAAAAAAGAACATAGTGTTAGTAAACTAAAGGATGTTTCATAACTAATAAATGTTGGTTGTTGCTTCAAATTTGTTATTGTCATAAATGTAGTAAATATCCATGTACATACTTCAGTGTGTATCTCCCTGGTTACTGTATTATAAAACTATAATAGAGGAGAAATGTTAAATAAAAAATTAGGAACAATTTTTCAGGTTGTGTAAAAAGTAACAGATTTCTCTCCAGAGAGCTGATGTGATGGAAGCTTGCAAGAATATCTCTAGGTGATCTTCATGCACCAATATAAAAAAATGGACAACTGTGGAACCTCTTGCTATATTCCAGAAGTCCTAAAAAGTATTTCTTCATTGTAATAAATATTTATTTGTTTTTAATATTGCATTTGGCATGCATTTTTTCCACACAGTTTTATTCAAGGAAATTGTATATGAAAATTTCCATAGTATAATCTTCTAACTGGTTTTCCATGAATAGAACTATATTTTCATTCAAGGTGAAGAAAATTGCCTATTTTGTTTAGGTTCCTGCCATTTTTAGTAACATTGTTTTCTTTTACTTTCCATTCTGAGCATCTGGAATTTTCCCATCCTGCTCCCATGTCATATGAATCCTTATATCCACTTCATTAGTTTCATTTCATTAATTTATTTTTTCTTTACATTGTGGCAAACCATATCTCACCCATACTTTGAAAGCTGGTTCAAGGTCTAACGTTGACATGAACACTATTATGACTGTTGCCAAATTTAAATATTTTCTTTGCTAAATTTTCAGAACACTTGAGCCTAAGATGATAGGTTTTCTTGGGGGAAGCACTGGCATGCTAAATGGCATTTCTTAAATTTTCTCTATGAATATCAAGTATTATACATAGGCTTTTATCTATTTTTTTAGAACAGATGCTACTTTATAGGCATAAGTGTTATTTATTCCTATATTCTATATCTCTGACAAGAATATGCCGTGCCTTGGATGCTAACTTATTATACAATACATAATTAATTAATGTTTTATTGTAAACTAATCTTATTACATTTATTCAGATTGGGGTACATCATAGCAAAATAACAGGAAAAATTTAATCTCACGAAAGTTAACTATGTATTTGCATGATTCATCTTGTCTTATATAAAAGAAACATAGTATGCTAATATTTCCATTTACATTATCCAATATGTCAACCATTGGATATAAGAGGTTACTGAACACTTGAAGTTTGGATAATCTGAATCAAGGTATTTTTTTCTTACTTTTTATTTTTTTTATTTTGAAGGTAGTAGAAATACAACAGAACAAGACAGAACAAAGCCAGCTGAGACAGTGCAGTGAATTTGGTACAGAAATTCGCAGCAGGTTACCGGGATTACAGTAATAGGTACCATAGTATATCTCATTATCTTCATAATATTTGTCTAGTCAATTAGGTATAGCAAAATCAAACCAAAGACAGAACATTGTAAAACCAATTGAAAGAGAATGTTGAATAGAGTAAACCAATTAATCATAATGAATCAAAACTGAAAACATTTGCTTTCAAAGAGAAGATAAAGGAGACCCCATATTTGCTACATTTCATACAGGCATCCTGCCGAGAGATGCTCAGACCTCTGTCCTCAGTTGCTAACGGGCGGGGGGAGGGTGGTGGTGGGATGTTTGATTTCAAGCTCGCGCTCTGGTTGGCTGACAGGAGACATTACTGGGTCTCCTCCTGGCTCATGCCAGATGAAGGCGCTTACCAAGAGGGCCAGCAAATTGCTTCTGCCCAGCCACCTGGGTTCCACCATGGCGGTGCCCGGATCTTGTGGGCTACTCACTGCGAATCAAGGTATTCTTTAAATGTGCAATGCGAAACATATTTTGAAGTTGGGGAAAATAAGGCAAACTAGCTCACTGATAATTTCTAGAATAGATTACCTGTTGAAATAATATTTTAGGTATATTATGATATGAAAATACATTATTAAAATCAGTTTTGCCTATTTTTAATGTGCTTTGTCTTTTTAATGAGCTCAGATAAGAAACTCAAATTATAAATGAAAAGCAAAATAAATATATTTAATAGGAAATAGAGTGATAGATCTCTTGCAAAAGGGAAGGGGACCAAAAGATGGAGTGTGGGAGAAAGCAGGGAAGGGAGGCAGATGGAAAGAGAATCAAGATGTGTTGTGTCCACGTATCAATTCTCCATGAGACTTATAATCGCAACATACTGTAAACTTGCACTAATAAAAATTGAAACTTGAAAAAATTTAAACTATGGCTAGCATTGAATTTTTACTAGAAGATTGAATTTTTGCTAGAGTGACAGCATTTCTGTAAGTTAGTTTAGAACAGAAACCATTATTAAAATATAGGGATATATTAGAACTCCTCTTTTTTCTGAAAATAATCTCAATCCAATTTTCCAAATCAGATGTGTGCAAACAATTTGACTGTAGCCTATTTCTGACAAAGTAATATAAATTCTCTTCCTCAGTCCTATTATCTGACATTCTTAGTTCTTTAAAACATTAATCATTTTCTGCTTTCTGTTCATTTCCACTGCTGTTCAACTAAAGGCCATCATGGTTTCCTTCTTAATGGACTGTAATAACTTCACTGCAAAAATATATCATTCTGACCAATGTATCTTCTTCCTGCATTAATCTTTACAACATGGAAATCCTATCATGTGTTCCCCACATTAAATGTCTTTCCTGGGTGTCTATCACCCAGAGGAGTATTTCTCAATATGGCATGGATTAGAACCACTAGATCAGAAGAACTGTAGACAGGCTATTTTCAATTTTATAAATCATCTGAACATATATATATATATATATATATATATATATATATATATATATTATACATAGCAGCTAATATAGTTTGAGAAGCATTACCACAGGAAGAAAGAGCAACTTCTGTGGCTGCAGTATATATACTGACTGCCCTTTGCTTTACCACTGAAGTTCTTTTCATTCTAGTCCTTACTTACTCCACCTCTAGGGAAATGATTCTCAAATCTCTGTAGGCACCATTTTCATTCACATATTCATTAGTTTGTATAAAGGGGATACTTCTGATTAATATTGTTTTTCATGTTTATTTCTTGGCGATTTTCATTCAACATTTAAGTCTAGCTACTTGATAACAGAAAATTATTTTAATCTCTATATCATAAATGTCTAGTACAGTGCCTGTACAAAAACTCCCAAATTCACCGCCCTCCACGTACACATTCGTGGCCACTCCCAATTTATTTTCTCAGTTTCTTTTTCATATTAATTACTTTTGACCAAATAAAGCATACTTATTAGCCTTCCTCCAGGAATATTATTTCGTTTTCACTTGTGATTAGGCCAATGGAAATCCTATTTCTCCAAAGATTCAGGTTTAAATATTAACTTCAATTCAAGGTCACCCTCAAACACCTTCATCTATATACCCAGATACCTCCAGACCCCACCCCAAATGCCAAGGAGAATTTCTCTGTGCTAAATGTCCATGGAATTCTGCATGCAGACAATTATTTAAGCTTGTTACCTCACACTTGCTGTGACAGGTATATATGTACATATAGTCTCCCTCTACCTGTATTCTAGGGCCTATCTAACCGAGTAGATTCAGAGTCTAATTTCACATGTGTAGTCACATCAATGCCTAACAGAATATACTCATATCCACTGAGCACTAAATAATTATTGCTTAGCAAAAGAAAAATGAAAACAATATATACATAAATTTTTAAAACTGAAACTCCTCCTGGAGGAGGGACAACAGTGGCACCTGAAAGTGATTAGAAGTCTCAGGAATGTCATGCTGACAACAGAATAAATTGCTGAGGGCAGAACACACATGCATGCAACACACACAACTAAAGACAAAATAGCAAATCTAGCTAATATTGATTATTCCCCAGCGTCTGTTCAGGATGCTTTATATACATTATTTTTCCAAACATCACAGTAACTCTGTAAATGTTATACTAGACCCTCTATTTTTACATAGGAATATTGAGTTTAGGGAAAGGTAATGGTCTAAGGTCAGAAATCAAGTTAAATGTCTTCTTGATTCCTAAACACTTCTTTCCTCTGTTCTCTCTTCATTAGATAGAGGCAAAATTTGAGGAGTTCCTATTTCTTCAGCTTATTAGGTCTCAACTCTGTCCCTCCCTATTAGTATCTGCTAGTAAGTCTCAATAAACCTCATCCCTCACAAACCATCTCTGAGTATATTTGGTCTTTTAGTGACCTACTCCACTGCACAAGCACAGTTAGACTGTAGACAGAACAGTATAGTACTGAGTAGATATTTAACAATGAATGTCTTAATTACATGGAATAATAATAAGCAGCTGCCATTTAGGAATTTGGAATCATCTAAATAATCACCATGAACAATCAACCCACATCTGCTGTATTAAATTATCTGGACACTTAACAGGAATTTTGATGTATAGGGAGGGTTGAATCTCAATGTAATATATTTTGTTTCCACAAAACTTGATGGGCTCAATATACTGTGAAACCTGTAACTATGGCAGGGGTTAAAACAAGAAAGTCAGATTCAGAGTTTTCATCACATTTGGGGAACTCACCCTCACAGTGGCCTCACCACATCTCACATTGCTGAATGTTTATTAGCATCACTTCATTTATTAATTGATAGAACTACAATACCTGTGTTCTTCAAGAGTGTGATCCATTGACAAGAAGGATCTGAAACACCCAGAAATGTGCCAGCAATATAAAATCTCAGACTTCCTTACTCCAACTCCTACTAAATTAGATTTCATACTTTAATAAAATTCCCAAGTCATTTAGTGATCTGTCATCCTGAAACAAACTGAAATGATTTTCTCTCTCAGCCCAAGAAGAAATTAGTGGTGCTCCCAGGAAAGGAAAATAAAATTGAAATTGTTTCTTATTCTGTTTCACCCATCATTTGTATAAAAGATATCTTAAACTTCACAGATATAAGCAGATTAAGAGATATTTTTCTAACCTTATTCAAATTAGCCTTAATGAATATCACACAGAGAACTCCCCATTAACATCCAGAAAAGCTTTGAAAAATTTTATAGTTATTAGAGGAATAGAAAAAATAAGGGTTGCAACAACAATAAAGTATTAGAATGCTACTCCCTATGAGTTAGGGATTACCTGCAGAATGATAGGATTACAAAGATTGGTAGGATCCTTGGGAGGAAGGATTCTAGTCTCCAGTCACTTTCTATTCCTAGTAGAAGTTCTGTTTGGCCCAGAGATGGACATCATGGGTCTCTGTAACCTCGTGATTCAACATGGTAAATGCATATTTTGATAATTAACAATGGAACTAATGCAGTTTTGCTTTTTTCATCATTACAAAACTATGTAGTTAAAAAATCTTTAAATGTCATTTTTCCTGAATTCATAGTTCAACAAAAGTAGTTTTGAAAAATGCTTCTCACACTAAGTA
The DNA here is from genome assembly GCA_004027455.1 of Hydrochoerus hydrochaeris. Taxonomy (NCBI): domain Eukaryota; kingdom Metazoa; phylum Chordata; class Mammalia; order Rodentia; family Hydrochaeridae; genus Hydrochoerus; species Hydrochoerus hydrochaeris. The sequence goes on from PVLA01014217.1 coordinate 7,183, forward strand.
AGGCATGTATTAAAAAAAATATTTGAAATCTCCTTTATACACTTTGGGGTTGAAAATGATCAATCTTTTTTTTATGTCAATGGCTTTTTGATCTTTTTCCAGTTGTCTTCTCCTAGGAAGCTTTTTTCTTTTGTACCTTTAGCTTCAATAGGGTTGGGGGGGGGAATATTCTGTGCCAACAGAAGAGTTTATTCTTACTAGAATGCCACAAGACATATTCAAAAATAAAAGAAAGTTTATTTATCTTATGTGTACTCTAACCACAAAGGACTCAGACTCTCCTTATAAAAATCAGATAGAGAAAGGGGGAAGAAGGAAACAGAGAGGGCAGAAGAGGAAGAGAAGGGGCAAAAGGAGATGAAGAAGGAACAGGAGAAAAAGAAGAAAATTTAGGAACTTGGAACAAAAAGCCATTTCATTTTTTTCTTCCCTTGATTGATGGAAGCCAGAGGCTTCCACTATCCTATTAAAAAAGACCAACATCAGAGTCATTTTTAAAAGTATATGTTCCCAAAATGATCCAACTATAGCGTTGATTAGCATCAGTATTTTATGATGTAAAAGAAAATTTAAATATCCAACAAGATTGGAATAGTAAAATATATCATATACAACCTTTTTGTAAAGAATTATAAATCCAGGACTAGAAACTTCTTACAACACTGTGAATATAAAACTGCAATTTAAATTAATGTGTGGACAAATTAATCCACATTCTGTTCTAAGTTGATAACAAGAAACTTGTCAGTTTCTTCTTGGACTCTGTGTAGGAAAATAATCCCCTGGAAAATTCTTAATTTTTCAGCCTCCTTCACACTAACTTAAAGATGTGTTTTCCTATTTGAAGAGAGGGAAAGTCCTGATACTTAGCATTTGTACATTTTTGTGACAAAATTAATCACTGTTACTGATTTTAAGTAAACAATGTGATATCATGAACAAGGAATCAGAGATGGATGTGGTTAATTATCTGTCACAAGCCAATATGAACTAACTCCATCCAAAGCATTGGGGTAAATACTTAGCCAATGTTCCCTGAATAGTGCAGCAACAAAATCATTATGCAAGCACTGTAATCTTCAGTAAAATTGTGAGCCAGAAAGAAACGGCAACCCATTGACATGTCTTAATATTATTATTGTCTATTTATAATTTGATTCTGTAACTTAGAATATACAAACATTTATTCTGAAATTCTTATGCATGCACTGGCCCATTACATTTCAAGTTCAACTACGTATTATTCATATGGATGAAAAGGCTAGTAGAAATGAATTACTTCAGGATTCACCATTGATCTTGTATATCAGACCAAGAAAATATCAAATTATTTGAGAAATAGGCACTCAAATTACTTTGCAAAGGAAATATCCCTTAAAAAATAATTAGCCACAATATTTAAAATTTATAATACAGAATGAGCCAAATATGTAAGTTACTATTTGAAGAAACAGAAGTCAGCAATACCAAACTCTCAATAACTATCTGTTTTTTCTATATGTTTTTCTGTTTCTGTGACTAAGGGGATAAGTGTGAATCTATCACTTTAATAGTAGTAGGGATCAAGAAACATATTTAATCCAAAAAGAAATTCATACTAAAAGTCAAAGGATAGAAAACAATTCTCCACGCCACAGGAAGCTGGAAAAAAGCAGAGCTAGCCATTCCATTTGCAGATGATGTAAACTTTAAGCTAAAACTGATCAAAAAAGACAAAGGTTACTTGTTACTTGTTACTTACATTTGTTAAGGGAAAACTGCAGGCAAAAGAGGTAGCTTTCATAAATATTTATGCACCAAACACAAGTTCACTCAATTACATAAAACAAATATTTACAGACATGAAAAACCAAACAAGCATAAACACAATTGTACTGGGGGACTCTAATATCCCACTCTCACAAATACTTCAACTAGACATCAAAAAAGAAATACGAAAAATAAACCAAGCCTGTGAACAAATGCACTTAGTAGATGTCTACAGAGTGTTCTACCACAAAACACCAGAATACACATTCTTCTCAGCTGCACATTGTATGTTCTCCAAAATAGACCATACATTATCTGACAAAACATGTTTAAGTAAATGTAAATGAGTTGAAATCATCTCATGCATACTATGAGACCATAGCACAATAAAACTGGAAATTACTGACAAAGGAAATCACAAAACTGACCTTAACACATGGAAATTAAATAACAGCTTTCTGAACAACCAGTAGGTCTCAGAGGAAATTAAAGAGAAAATGAAACAGTATGTACAATTAAATGATAATGCCAATACAACATACCAAAACTTATGGGATGCAATGTAAGCAGATATACTAGGGAAATTTATAGCAATGAACTCATACATCAGGAAAAAAGAACACTCTCAAATAAATAACCTAATGTTGAAACTCACACTTCTAGAAAAAAGATGAACAAATCAGACTCAAAGCTCATATGAGAGGAAATTATAAAAAGCAGATATTAATTCAGTAGAGACCAAGAAGCAATGAATTGAAAAGTTGGTTCTTTGAAAGAATGAGTAAAATTGATAAACTGTTAGCCATCTGCTCAGAAAAAAGAAATAATTCAAGCAAAACTAATTCAAGCAATTAGGAATGTTAAACTGTTAAAAATGTTAAAGAAGATATAAAAATTCTAAATAGCTTTATATCAGCCAGTGAAATTAAAAATGTAATTACAAATTTAACAACATAGAAAAGCCTAGGCAGTCGGGAGTGCTGGCTCATGCCTGTAATCCCAGCACTCGGGAGACTGAGACAGGAGGATGATTGCGAGTTCAAGACCAGCCTGGGCTACACAGTGAGCTCAAGGCCTGCCTGAATGGCATAGTGAGACCCTGTCTCAAAAAGACAAAAAAAAAAAAAAAAAAAGCCTAGGCCCTGATTGGTTCACTGTTGAATTCTACAAGAAATTTGGAGAAGAACTAATGCCACTAGTGCTGAAAAACTTTAAGGAAATTGAAAGGGAAGCAGTATTTCCAAAATCATTCCTGTTTACAAGTATTACCTTTCTTCTAAAAAAAGAGAAAAATGCAACCAAAAAGAGAAAACTACAGTCCAACCTTCCAAATGAACATGCCACAAAAATCTATAATAATATATAGGCAAACACAATGCAGCAAATAAAGAAGATTATATATCAAGTAGGATTCATCTCGGGGATGCAGGGATGGATCAGTATGTGTAAATCTGTAAATGTAATCAATAATACACCATATTGACAGGACCAAGGACAAAAAAATCACATTATTATCTCAATAGATTCAGAAAAGGTATTTAACAAAGTCCAACACCCATTCATGATAAAACCATATGGAAAACTGGAATAGATGGTCTCCACTTCAATCTTATAAAAGCCACCTATGACAAAACAACAACTAACATTATATTAAATGGTCAAAAATTGAAAACTTTCACTCTAAAATCAGGAACAAGAGAAAAATGTCCATTATAACCAATTCTATTCAATATAGTTCTGTAAACCTTAGCCAGAGCAATTGGACAAGAGAAAAAAAAAGGAATAAAAATAGGAAAGGATGAAATCAAATTATTTGCTGATGATATGATACTCTACATAAAAGACCCCAAACACACTGCCAAAACACTTGTGGATCTAATATCCAAATTCAGTAGTGTAACAGGATACAAAGTTAATACTAAAAAAGCAATAGCATTCCTGTACACAAGCAACAAACTCACAAAGACAGAAATTAAGGAAAGTGTCAGGAACCGGCCTAGAGTCCTGATTGCCAATAGGATTCTTGCCCAGTCAAGAATCCTGTTAGTCAATATTGGGAACCCAGCTAGGAATTGCAACTGTCTGTCTCGGGAATGCCACAAGAAAAATAAAAAACAGAGACAAGCCTCGTATTCCAACAATGGCTGGGAAGTCAAAGTCTCTGGATCCGATGAATCCCCTACTCCCAAAGCAGCCACTATTTATTAGCCATATCCAGTCATAGTTGGGCTAGCAAAAGGATTATAATTCATCTAAAGACAACTACTGCAAAGGGCATAAATCATTTTATGTTTGAATTATCTTGACCTGAGTATAATCCTGTGATGATTTAAAAAGGCATAGATGATCTTATGCTTAAAAGTGTCTTGCCCTTAACTGTAATCCTCAGATGACTTAATAAGGTGTTGATGATTTTATGCTTGGAAGAGTCAGTGGGAAATCCCAGATGGGTGGTATCAACAATCCCAATCCTTCCTTATATCCCACAGGGAAATACACAAAACCAGTCACTGTGAATTTGTGGCCCCCAACAGGAAAGCATACCCTTCACAATAGCATCTAAAAAATGAAATACTAAGGAATCAATTTAACAAAGGACATAAAATACCTGTATAGTGAAAATTACAGTACTCTAAAAGAGGAGATGAAAGAAGGCAAATGGAAAAATATCCCTTGCTTTTGAACAGAAAGAACCAACATAGTGAAAATGGACAGACTCCCAAAACTGCTATACAGATTTGTTTGGCAATCCCAATAAAAAAAAAAAATACCATTATCTTATCTGGAGAAAACATTCCTAAAATTCATTTGGAACCAGAGAAGACCTAGAATAGCAAAAGCAATTATGGGCAAAGCAAGTGAGGGAGGCATCACAGTCCCAGACATAAATTATACTAGAAAGTAACTGATAAAATCAGCATGGTGCTGGCAAAAAAAATAGGCCTAAGAATTAGTGGAACGGAATAAAAGATGTGGACACAAACTCAAACACACTCAGTCGACTTATCTTTGATGAAGGAACCAAACATTCAGTGGAAGAAAGACAGTCTCTTTAATAAATGGTGCTGGCAAAGCACCATACCAAATACTAAAACTAGACCCATGTCTATCACCATGCACTAAACTAAAGTCAAAATGAGTCAAAGATTTAAATAAGAAAATAGAAACACTAAATTTACTGGAAGAAAAAAAAGAAATCTCAAAGATGTGGGTGTAGGCAGGGGCTTCAGGAACCTAACTCAGACTACAAGAGAAATTTTACAGAGAACCAGAAAATGGGATCTCACCTTATGAAAAAGCTTTTACACAACAAAAGAAATTACTAACAGAGTGAAAAGACAACCCACAGAGTGAGAAAATATTATAGCCAGTTGTCGCTCAGGGGACTTATATCTAGAACATATAAAGAATTGAAAAACATCAGACTTGCCCAAATGTAAGGACTCAATCCAAAACTGAGCATCTGAAATGAACACACACATCTCAGATGAATAAGCACAAATGGCAAAGAAATACATGAAAAAATGTTCAACACCATTGGTCATTTGAGAGATGTAATTTAAAACAACACTGAGGTTCTATCTCTCTCCTGAAAGAAAGGCCATGATCAAAAAAATGAACCTGTAACAAATGCAGAAGGGGCTGTGGTGAGAAAGGGACCCCTCTCCACTGTTGGTGGGAATATAAACTGGTGCAACCACTGTGAAAATGGAGAGTGTTCAAAATGTACTACAAACTTTGATGAGGGAAAGGGAAAAGGAAGAAAGGGGAAAAGAAACATATATATTTATACAGAAGATTGTTAAGGTAATTATAACAGCTAGCTTCTCTTAGTTCATTGAAAAGAAAGCTTTGTGCTAATATTGTTTGGACAGGATACCAGGCCCATATCTTGTACTCTGCATAACTACTAGGAAGACAACAATACACAATACATTATTATATCTCTCCTAGAAACCTGTTTTAAAACTCTGGTTTATTGTTATTTTTATTTTTTTATCTTTAAAATAAAAAAATAATAGGGACAAACTTCCTCTAATATTAAAATAATATGAATTCTATACTTAGCAATTCATATCCTTATTGACAAATAGAATCTCATTTATAATACATATTGTACATGCACAAAATTCTTTTTTTCAAATTTCAATTTTTCATTTCAATAAGTAAAATTCAGGCTTTCAGGGTGTATTATATATTAATAGGGAAAAGATATATACATACAATCTAGATACACATCTGTTTATATGTGTATGTGTCAGGTCATGTTTTTGTACTTTTGCTTTATCACATCAAGTGATTTGGAGAAGTGATTCAGACACCTTTTTTACATTAATGCAATACATTTTATCCACACCCGTCAAACAAGAAAGCGAAAAACAAGAAACGGAGAGGAACATCTATGCCAGTTACTGAAAGGATCAGTGAAGTATTTTCCTTATTTTCTTGCTAACTTAGGCCTCTGTCCTATAGAACTTCTGTCACCATGAGTGTCCCACTTCTGTGTCCTGAGAACTGCATGGGAGTTGCCATTCTCACTGGACTAAATAACTAGTAACTCAAACTTTGCTAATTGTCTCTTTCCTGTCTCATTGGTACATTTAAAATCCAACATCAATTACTCCTTAATATCAGTGCTTATTTCTTCATTGAAGAAGGCATTAATGAAGGATTTATTTCAATGAAAATATTGTCCTTTTACTTGAAATTCATATTTTCATATGATGTGCAGTGTACAAGTCAGATTTAGTCCCTGTTTTGGGGGCATTGATACATTTCAAAAATAGACAATTCGGTTGATAATAAAAACTGGCAACAACTGAGAAAATTTAGGATAGGAAAATCTGAAACAAAATAGAAATTTTACCAGAAATCAACAGATAGAAAAGCCATCAGAATATAACAAATTTTTATAAACTTCATGACTGAGATTTCCTGTTCCAATTTGAGATAATTACAATAGTAATTATAGGAATACTTGTAGGACATAGTTTTTGAGCACACAGTGTAGCATAAATGCAGCTTCCCTTATCCTAATTCTATGTTTCTTAACTATTCAACCCCTTTTGCTTTATTAGTTATTGACATAATACATTGTCACATCAGGGCTCTTGTTCTATGCATCTAAATAGTATCAAATTTTATTCACTGTATGTAACAAATAAATATACTGTCGTATATTTAAATTATCATTGAGATGTATAGATTATGTATTTTGAATTATTCCTATTCATGCTATAATTGAGGAATATTTTTGCTGTTCCTTTATTTCTGTTCTTATTTAACTCACCACCCCTAACCTAATTGTCCTGTCACCATGGAAGAGACCATAATGGAGAAAGCAAATTCTGTAGAGAGAACCACTGCAGTCTAACTTTATTATCGAAGACAGTGTGCCTGCTTTTCTTCTGCCTGGTGCTATTTAATGAAAGCAACTCATTTCCAGACCAGAAATTATTGCTGATCATGAAGAAGAAAACATCCCACAATCAGAAAAGTAAAATAGGAGCCAGAGAAAATAAAACTAAAATTGCAGAGTCACTGTACTTCCTGCCTATAAAATAAAATCTGAACAATAAAATTAAAAGCCTTAAATAATAAAATAAGGGATCTTTCCAATTTCTATGTTCAAAATCACTTTTGTCAACATGATTAATTTGAACAACATGGTCCAACTAGGAGTAAATGACACATGATCAAATATCCAGAGTGGCAGCTTGTGCTTGCAATGGGCTGAAACTTTGAAGAAGACAGTATCTTTACGCTAGGTCTTCAGAAATCCCTTCTTGGCTTAACCTCCTGGAAATGAGGTTACATGCCTTGTCTGTGGGCTTTTTCTTTGTCCTTCTTTAGGAACTAGGTCAACCCTGAGTATCTTTCTTTTTAGAAGTTTATCATGTGACATAAGATTGATATCTTTTTTCAGTTGTAATTCCAGATATGACAGGAAGAGTGGTTTCTATACTATTTGTTTCCAGTTCTTACTTTTGGTTTACATTTTTCATATTTACGTGTCTCTTACTTTATTTATTCCCAAACCCGGTACAAATAAGATCTTAAAGTCATGTTATAATCTATAATTTTGCTCTTATTCCCCCCCCACCCGCACGTAGATATCAGTAACCCTCTCCTCACTACCACTTCATCTCATTTTACTGCAAACTTTAAAATTTGTAAGACATCTCCAGATCAGATTTTTGTTCTCAATAAACACAAGGATGTCTTTTTTAACGGTTAGCTTTTAGTCATAAAATAAGTCTTTTTAGAAGGAAATATTTTAAATCTCCATTAGGGAATTTCAAGGGATGGTGTAATAATTTTTTCATTAATACAAAACTTAGTAATCAAATAGGAGTTTCTAAAACCATTCAAGATATAAACAATCCCCTGTGGAGGAACATCTGTAATTTTTAATAAATTTTGAGATCTCTCAGGTTTTTCTAGTGCTCATGCCTGGTACATATCAAACTCCAACCTTATTTTAGTAAGATCAGTAAGGAAATGATATATCTAATACATATGGCTTCCTTAGGAACGTCAGAGCTTGAGTTGTGTAACACACTTCATCCATTAGTATTATCTATGAGGGAAGGAAAGGGACTGTAATGTGTCTCTCTGGTCCTGGGAAGATCTGACTAGAAGTTTAACTTGGTAAAATTACCAAGACAGTATCAACTTCTCTTGAGGGCGAGAGGCCAAACAGAGAACACTCTCAGAGGCTGTTTTTAAATCCAAGATGTACAGGTTAACAGAAGACGTCATTGTTTGAAATAGAGATTCCAACTAGAGCAGGCTCTTACAGCAGGATTTAAATTTCTTTTGAATGAACTATGCCCATGTCATCCTGAGAGTCTTGCTTCTACTTTTTTCTTTCCTTTCCCTTATGTTTTCCCATAATTATCTAGAATATCTTACTGCTTAACTTGCATTTTTGTTTCTTTTAAGGAAATATTTATATTTTTTCATGCAGATCACAGCAAAAATTGAAATACCACACTCATTCTTACATCAAGAACCATATTAAAATATATTTTAAAATAAGTATGCCATCATAAGTTAAAAATCCACTTTGGGGATAAAAATGTAAAGTTTATGATAAAGAATTAAAGCCTTCTATACATCCAAATAGATGGAAATTCAGGTTAAAGAGAAACATTAAGTTCACTTTCTGATTCAGCTAAGGTAATAGTAAATCAAAGCTCTAATTAACAATAAATTTCAATTTAAAATCACAGATTACTTTTATTTCTATAATTACTATAGAAAAATAACATTTTGCAATATCAAAACAAAGTTAATTGAATGATTTCATCTATCTACTGTATCATCATAAGCAAGAAGTGGGTTAAAATAGGTTTAAAACCTACTGTGCAATATAGTTTTCTAAGCAATAAGGATTGTATATCTTTTAATGAAAATTTCCTACTCCATAATGAATCATTAATTAAAATAAAATTACTGACATACATTATTTCTCTTGCTATTATTTTTACAAGTCAGTATATACTTAGGAAAACATACATAGCATACTTACAAACCTCTAAAACATTCTTATGACATATCAATAATGACTTCTTTTCCAACATTCTTTGCATAAATTAAAACCAGTGAAGTCAGTGCAACATTTATTCTGACAGTAATTGCACATTGCTCTCACTTAGGTCTACCATATTTTTCTCACTCTAGTATCTCCCTGTTTTTTTCAGCTAACTTCTGAATTTAGAGAAATGAAAGAATAAATTACTTAATGGAACATAAACTTTTCCTATAGGGAAAATTGTGCACATTTATTACAAAACAAAATAAAATAAATGAAGAACGCGCAATTAAATAGTAGTCATACAATCAAGTTCTTGTCAAACATATCAGACATCAATCATTACATTGTCATCTATCAAGTAAGAAAGGGTCACATTTAACTGAAGAAAAATTTCCAGAAAATTCATTTTATACTCCTGTAATTTTAATATATAATACAATATGTCATTATTTAACAAGTTTTACAATAATATCTTTCAGTTTTCATTTAATAATATCTTACATAATTTCAAAAGCATCTTAACTTACTAATTTTAATCATGTTTATTTTCAGAAGATCTTACTTTTTCAGTAGTGTTTATTCAAAGAAAACATCTAAAAATATTTTTAAAACTTATTTTTAACATACTGGAAGGAATTGTTTAGAAAATATTCTTTTGACTTAGCAGTTATAAAAAAAGATAAAATATTTACAGTAATATTTTAAGAAGCAGTCTTCCAAATTTGTATGTTCATGTTCTTATCTTTGAGTGTTCCTTATTTGTCAAGTAGTTTTCTAACATAAGAATGATAATCTCCCTGTAAACTTGAACCTAACTTCAAAGGATCAACCATTCTAACAAGGCCAATAACTCAGTGGCGTGAGTCAAGTCTTGTATCAATATTCCTTTCCTTTTTCAGTCATACATTATGGTAGAAACATTCAAGAAATTTCTAGACCTAAACAATATGCCAAACGAGAGAGAAATAAAAATGTTCTCCCTGGCACTTCTCGACTTTAAAATTGATTAACGGCAATCTCAATGTGCTTATTTTACTGCCACATAAAACATCAAGGAGATTGAACCAGCAGAGGCCAAACGGTAAGAAACAAGGCTAAGGTTTTGAAGATGTTAATGTCAGAAAGAAATTACAATGAAAACAGCTGGAGGAAAGTTACCCTCAGGGCCCCAAGTTGGGCTTGGGGTGCAGTGTGGGGAGAGCACTCTGACAGTGGTCCAGCAGACACATTCTCTCTGCAAAGTCACTACCAATGATGTGATTTTAAGGTGACAGAAAGAAACCACTATTCTCCAAAACATTTCAATTCACTATTTTAGACCTGGAGACAATTTTAGATTCCATCCCATGATTTTTTCTAACACATAATAAGAAAATATAAAGGTTTAAATTATACAAAGTGTAAAATATCTATATCCCACATTATTTTCCTTTTTGTGTTGTTTTGTGCATTATACATATTTCCACCTAATATATTTTAAACACTTGCATTCATTGCAAATGTTTGTTTTATGCATGTTTGGCCCATCAGGTAAACTAAATCATCAGTACAGCATCCACAAGGCTTTCCCCAGAAGAAGCTATGATCTAATGAGAAATACAAACATTAAGTAAGGAGTGGCACATTTTGTTAGCTGCATTGTCAGTTAAGATATCGCTACAAGTACTCCACATAGCCCCACATTTAAAAAAACTATACTTCATATCATATCTCAAATTTAACATAGTTATACCTCCAGTCCCTGCCACTAGCTATAGATGTAAATTTTACAGCGACAGGGAAACTAAGACCCATCAGTAACAGTTGGCATGGTTGAAGATGGTCTTGCATGACAGTTTCCTCTATTAGAATGCTAATATACCAGAGGTGAGAATGGAGGTGTTGTTAAGTACTATTCTGGCGATTATGTAATAACACACTGTCCAGATTGAGTGGAGATGGAGAAGAAGGATCTCCAGCGTGTGCATGGAAAGTGGAAAGAGGTTAAGATCCTATAAGTGAGGGAATTGTGAAACAGAAAGAGAAACAAGAGACTGATTTGATCGACTACATAGTATCTTGCAGGTCCAAACCTGCACTTCGAAAAAATTAATTTTTGCCTATCTAGTAAGCTGAGTTATCTTTAAAAGAATTGTCAATTATACTACATGTTACTGAGAGAGGGGGGTACTTGTAAATTATCTGAAGGTCAACTGACAAGCATTATAGTTGTTTTCCTATAATGAGACATAATTTTTTTGCATTTCTAGTAGGTTTTATATATACCAAATATTGAGTCATTAAAGTCTATCCTTGGAAAATCTCAGAGTGGTGAGTAGGAGAGAAAGTCTTTCTGAGATTTAGAGTCCAGATGCTAGAACGTACCAACAAAAGAAGAGAAGAAGGATGGTAATAGGTCCCTGGGATCCACCAAGGTTCTGGAGCAAGAACTGGAGTCCTCAAGGAGAGAGAATGAGGGACTTAAACACAGAGGAAGGAGGTAGCAAAGGGTGCTTTCTCCTTGGGACCCAGCTCATGGCATGGGAAGAGTAGCTTAACCTACAGAAGTATGGTGACTACTGGCAAATTCAAAGTCCTTCACAGTGAAATATATCAGTGAATCACAGCAATGAACGCTGTAGACTGCAGTAGCTGGTGAATTATCCCACTACAGATGTCCTGTAGAAGAGAGTGACTAGCTGATCACCATTTTGGAAAGGGCCAATTGGACTCACAACTAAGAGCAGCTTTGGATTGACTCCATCTAGTGGCTCACAGTGTCATCGTGAGACACAGCTGAATGCAAACCCGAAGGCGACTAAGGAGGCAAGATGAGGCCGGCAGGGTCCAGAGTTCAAGCTGGCAAGAGGCACCTAGAGGGTTGCAGGTTGAAAAACTAGGTCCCAGCCGCACAGACGAAATCCAGAACCAGCCTGAACTTCAGTGGAATGAAAGCCATAGATTTTCTGAGATTATGAACCATCCTACCGTAATTATACTGCTGGTTTGCTGGGATCAATAAACATGGATCTGGGCTCTTTCTGCCTCCTCTGTGTATCAGTGACAGCACAGAGACACACTGAAGTGGAAAATAAATTTCCTTTTTCTTCTCATCTTTTTTCCTGTCTTTTACTTTATTGTTTGTGCTTCTTTTTATATGATTATTAGCTTTGTTTCTAGCCTTGTTGTTGCTCTTGTCCTGTTCTGTTCTTGTTTCTGTTTTCTCCTTCTTTCCTCCTCTCGTGTCTTCTTCATGAGTTTCTCAAAGCTTGTACAATCTCCCTTTGTCTTCCAGCCTTGCTTCTAATCTCTTTCTCTTTTCTTTCTCTGTTTTTCTCCTGACCCCTTTTAAATTTTCTCCTCTGAGTTTAAAAATTATATATTGAGGGGATATTTACTGAATACAATTTTCTGGTCTCGTTTAGATTTTTTTATATAACTATAAATCTGGTTCATACAGTTAAAGCTGGTAAATTGATAGTTACTACAATTTCTCATTTTCTAAGCTGTTTAATGCTATTATTACTCATTGTACTACTTTAGCCAAGCTAACATAATTGTTCTAATTAGTTTTCTCTCCTTGGATGCTAGCAATAGGATTGCCTGAGGGTAATAAACAATGCTATGGGCCAGAGCCAAAAGAACTGGGGTTAGGCCAAATAGGTAGCAACTTTTAATGCTCAATAAATTGAAGATGTAGGATCTTGAGAAAGACAGAAACCCAAAAGCCACCTACAACTGGGAGATATCACTAAGAAGCAGACATTTGTCAAAGGTTCTCAATACTAGAAATAAAGTCAACTACCATAAGCAATTTATAACCTTATATGTAGGAATTAAATTAGAAAGAAAGAAAGAAAGAAATAAGAAAGAAAGAAAGAAAGAAAGAAAGAAAGAAAGAAAGAAAGAAAGAAAATGAAAAGAAATAAAAGCAAGGTGCAACCCCATACTTTTAGTTTGCCAAAGCAAACCCAGGGTGCAATGAGGTAAAATGATTTGAAAGCCACCCACCTGAACTTTCTAAAGTGGTAACAATGAAAGTAACAAAGCAGATGGATGATGCTGTAGAAAAAATAAATCAAAAATAATTTCTTAGATAATTTCAGAGATAATGACTTAATGAAGAACGTGGTAATGGATTGCAGAGTTAAAAATGGAGAAGCATAGGATAATGATAGAAACCAAGAATACTCAAAATAGGGAAGAAATAGAGCCCATGAAACAAATTAAAACAGATATGCATGAGATTGCTGAAAATATATTCAGCAGAATGAATCAGTGTGATGAAAGAATATCAGACCTAGAACACAAAATCATGGTTAGCAATCATGAGAAAAAATCCTTCTTAACAATAGCAAAAGACCATGAAAAATGAATCCAACAGCTGCTAGATGATTCAAAGGAGAAATATAAGAGTGATTGGAGCCAAAGAAAATACAAGAGATAGTGAAAACTATATTAAATTCAGTTAACAGAAGTAATGGCAGAAAACTTCCCAAGCATGGAAAAAGAATTTGATATACAAATAATTGAGGCATATAGAACTCTATTTAGCCATAATTTTAAAAAGTCTCAACCAAAGCATATGATAGTCAAGATTACACAAGCACACAATACTGAAAACTATTAGAGAAAAGAAGCAAATCAACCTAAAAAAGAAGAGTACATAAGAATCACAGCAGACATCTCAACACAAACCCTAAAGTCAAGAGCTGGAGTAAAGCATTTCAAATTGCAGAGAAAGAAACCTCCAATTCAGATTGATGCACCCCAGAAAACTATCTTCAAAATTGATGAAGAAATAAGTTACTTCCATGAGAAAAACACCTGGAGAAATTCATGACCACCAAACCAGCAATCCAAAATGTTCTTAAAGACCTGGTAGAAAGAGATAATGAGGCCTAAATTTCCATGAACTCCAAAGGAAAAATCCACAAAGCAAATCAGGTAATTAAACAGAAGGAAAGAGAAGGAAACCAACAGCAAGAAAGCAATACATAGCAGTTGTAACTGTCAAGGTAAATTTTCTCAATTCACCAATCAAAAGAAACAAATGGCAGAATAGATCAAAAAACAAGATCTAACATTATGCTGCATACAGAAACACATTTAATTCACAAAGAAGTTCATAGACTGAGAGTCAAAGGATGGGAAAAAATCTTCATGTGACAGGAACCTAGAAAAAAGCAGGAGTAGCTATTTCACTTGCAGATATAGTGCACTTCAACCTTACACTGATCAAAAGAGACAAAGTCACTATATACTTGTTAAGGAGAAACTCCAAGATGAATAAATAACAATCATAAATATATATGTACCAAATATGAACACACACAAGCACATAAGACAAATACTAACAGGCATTAATAATCATAAAAAGCAATAACAGAATTTTAATGGGAACCGTAAATACCCCCTCTGTCACAAATAATTCAACTAGACAAAAAAAAATGTTAGAACTAAACCAAACCTGTGAACAAATGGCCTTAGTAGATGTCTACAGTATTTCGCCCAACAAATTCAGAATACTCATTTTTTCAGTTGCACATAGGATACTTTCCTAAGTAAACCACAGGATAGCCCATAGAATATTTTTAAGTAAATATAAATATAAATGAAATTATCCCATGCATATTTTCAGATGATAAGTCAACAAAATTGGAAATCAATGGAATAAGACCCCCCTCTAAAATTCCCATTAACACATGGAAATTAAATAACAACCTCCTGAAAGAGCAATGAATCACAGATAAAATTTAAGAAGAAATAAGACAGTTTCCAAAATTAAACTGCCAAGGCAGCATACCAAATTTATATGATTCACTAAAGGCAATACTACAAAGGAAATTTAAAGCACTGAATTCCCACATCAGAAAAATGAAACAAGTTCAAATAAACAACCTAAAGTTGAAACTGTAACTTCTCTAAAGAAGTATAAGTCAAACTCAAAGTTTGTATGAGGGAGGAAATTATAAAGTTCAGAGCAGAAGTAAGTGCAATTGAGGCTAAGAAAATGATACAAAGGAACAATGAATTAAAGAGTTGATTATTTGAAAGGTTAAATAAAATTGATAAACCCATAGCTAACTAACCTTTTCAAGTAAAGGAAAGAAAAGACTCAAATTCATGGATTTAGGAATGAAAAGGGTGACATCGCTACAGAACCTGCAGGAACCCAGAAGATCATCAATACCCACCTTGGGGACCTGTATTCTAAGGTGATTAAAACAAAAAACACAGAAAACTAGACACATTCCTAGATACATATGAATTACCAAAGATGAATCAAGAAAATGTGAAAATTCAAAGTAATCAGTCAATTCTAGAAATCGAAGTTGTAATTAAAAATCTACCAACAAGGAAAAGTCTGGGTCCTAATGGATTCACTGCTGAATTTCACAACAAATTTTGAGAGAATCTAATGTCATTATTCCTTAAACTCTTTAATAAAATTGAAAGTGAAGCACTATTCCCAAACTCATTGCTTCAAGGAAACATTACCCTACTATGAAAACCAGAGGAAAAATCTAACCTTAAAAAGAACTACAGACCAATCTCCCAAATGAACATAAGACACCAAAATATTCAATAAGATACAGGTAAACAGAATGCAGCAAATCACCAAGATCATACACTATAACCAAGTAGAAATCATCCCAAGATTTTAATATGGCTCAGCATATGTAAATCAATAAATATAATATACCATATCAACAGAGCCAAGGACAAATGATTTTGACAGAGTACAACATGATTCATTATAAAAATGGTACAGAAAATTGGAATAGATGGTGTTTATCTTAATCTGATAAAAGACAAATCAACAGCCAACATCATACTAAATAGACAAAAGCTGAAAGATTTCACTGTAAAGTCAGGAAAAAGACAAGGATGTCCACTATCACCATTCTTAGTCAATATAGCTCTGGAAATATTAACCAGAACAATTAGATAAGAGAAAGAAATCAGGATGGGAAACAAAGTTAAACTATCATTTTCAGATGACAGCATATTGTATGTTTAAGGCCCCCAAAACTCTACCAAAAGATTTCTAGATTTAATAACTAAATTTAATAGTGTAGCCAGTTCCAAAATCAGCTCTCAAAAATCTGTATCATTTTGTGCACAAATGTCTGACTTTAAATTATACATTAAATTATACATCAAGGAGTTTGAAGAATAATGGCATTGGATTGTTTCCAAATTTCTTGTAGAAGCTGGGCACTGTGTGCACGCCTGTAATCCTAGCACTTGGGAAGCTGAAGGAGGAGGGAGGATTATTGCAAGTTTGAGACCAGCCTGGGCTACAAAGTGAGCCCAAGTCCATCCTGAACTGCATAGTGAGACTTTGTCTCAAAAAGACAAAAATAAATAAATAAATAAATAAATAAATAAATTTCTTAGACGAATCCTTGTCTGTAAATTATACTACAAATCTACTGTGATTAAAAAAAAAAACTGCACGGTATGGTACTGGCAAAAAAAAAAAAAAAAACAGATCCGAGGTACAAGAAAACAGATTACAAGATGTAGAAACAACTCCAAAAACACTCAGCCATGTTATCCTTGACAGAGGAGACACTGGGAGAAAAATCACCTCTTTACTAAAATAAATGATGCTGGAAAAGGTAGATTCCCACATGCCAAAGAGTAAAACTAGACCCATGCCTTCACCAGATTCTATACTAAAATCAAAATTGATCACATTTCAAACTGTTAAAACAGAAACACTTAACCTGCTGAAAGAAAGAGAAAAAAATACAGAAAAGAAGAGAAGTTGAAGGTGAGGGTATGAGAATGGGGGAAAAAATCCAGATACATCATTGTACGGGTACAAATTTCCTAGGATGAATTTTATCATTGTGTGTATCTAAAACATATCAATAAAATAAAATTAATTAAAAAATAAAGTGCACCCTGAAATTACTACCAAAACATACCTGCAATAATTCCTTCTCTAAATTTTGGCAGTAGGTGATTTTCTCTACAAGTCGGTTGAATTCAGATGAAATGCAGACTATGCTAAAATGTGAAATATGAAAATGTCAATTTTAATTTTGTTAATTATGGGACATACTTTCAAAACATAAAAATAAACCCTGAATATTTTATTCTACACTAGCACATATTACAACTACTTACTGATTTACCCTGTAAGCATTCTAACAGGAATTAATGCAAAGAACTTCATGTTTCTGACTTATTGAAAATGTCTGTGCAACCAAGTAAGCAAGCTGATGTTTAAAGACAATAGGAGTTAAGAATTTCTTTTTGTAAATGTTTACATTTCATTGTAAGCTCTTAAAGATTTTTTAACTTTAATTTGTCCTAATACATTAAAACCATAATAATTTAAAAATCATGATATGAATACAATGACAAAGAGCCCGGCAGAATATAAAGTCCAAACCATTACAAAAATGAATATAGATTCACAAGACAATAAAATTATTTCTTGTACAGGATGCAAGAATTGATTTTTTAAATCGATTATTTAGAAAAATTGGTAATTTAAGAAGAAAAATATTAGTCTTATACTATACACTGAAACAAATTCCAGAGGTAGTAAAAACATAAATGCCATAAAATAATGCTGTGAAAGAACCAAAGTATAGCATGACTGGTTACTTGTATGCATAATCTTCAGGTATATGATTTATTAATATTCTATGCAACGGCAGGTATTAGAAACAATGAACCAGAACAAAGATAAAGATCTAGGTGAGCAGGTCAGAATGCAGCCCTACAGGGTCTCCCTTAGTTTTTCATGCTGAAGTTTCTGCAGTTCGACCTGCAGGAAATCTGGTCTAGAAATTGAAATTCACCAGGTCAAAAGTACATTTCTCCTCAGGACTTTTGATGTGAGTGGCTGAGAGTGAGGGGCTATCCAAACTTGGTGTCCCACCCCTATTTACAATTCCATCCTGGAACACAGATCCATATACTCATATTCCTACAAAAGGAATAAATGTTTTTTTAAATTTTCACTTAAAATTTTAACAAACATTAACAGTAAATATTAAAACAACATATATGAGTGAAGTACTGTGTGATGTTTTAATACATATGCAACCTTCATAACTGTTAAACATAGATATTTTCTTAAATATTTATCATTTCTTTAGGGTAGAGATATGCAGTGTGCCATTTTCTTGATCATTCTTTGCTTTCAAATTGTCCTTGACTCTGTTTCAAAGATACCATCTCAGCCTTCCTTTGAAAGACACTTTGAAAGTTCATTTATTAAGTCCATATTTTCCTCTTCCACGAGCATGAAGATATTTTACCGTCCCAGACTATTCTAGGGTCCTGTTCTGCTCCTGTATAGTTGAGTCATAAGATAGAGGTGACGATGCCGGTGATTTTAAGTTACGGCAGTTTTCCCAGCACCTTGCCCTCCATCTGCTTGCTGAGCTGTTCATGGAAACAAAGGCTGATTTTAAACTCTGAAATGTTTGTTTTTCACAACTATACCTCTTCCTGACTCTATCTTATGGTAGTTTTAGGTTATGTTGTTATTTTCCCATGCTTCAAATCCCCCTGAACTCTCTCTGTCCTCCATCTTTCCACCTCCCTGTGTCATTTTGAAGCAGATCCTTTGAGTGCTACTTTCAAAGGACATTTACAACACAGCCTCTACTCATTGCCTCTACTACTTCCACTCCTGTATAAAGCATCATCTTCTCTAGTCTGAACTAAAATAATCTCCCAATTGATTCTACTACTTCTTGTACTGCTTCTGTGGTGAATTTTATTTTCAACATCTCAGTTCTCTTTGCAAAAACTTCGTAATTTCTCCTACAAATCTAAAGATCACCAATGTTTTCAATGCCCTGAAGTGTCTGAAGATCCAATCATTTTCATCTGTTAGCTAGTTTTCAAAAACATGAAACATTTCCCTTGTCCTGGATGCTTTCATTCCTTCCCTGAACATGTGTCCCCTGGGTCTGTGGTTTTAAGCATGTGGTCTCAGGTGCCAGTAGCATTCATGTCACCTGGGAATTTATTGGACAGTCTCACACTTTGCTACATAGCTACAGAAACAGAAAATCCAGGGTCTAGCTCATGTGTCCCTTTTGCAAAAATTCTCCCAGTTGATTCTGATCTGTACTCTAACAACCTCAGTTCCAAACATTCTTTTTTTAATTAATTAGATTTATTGGTAAGTTTAGGTAAACATAATTATCACATTCATCATAGGAAATTTGTACATGTACATGATATATCTTGATTCTTCTTTTTTCCTATTCCCCATCCTCCCTTCAAC
Organism: Hydrochoerus hydrochaeris; assembly: GCA_004027455.1. NCBI lineage: Eukaryota > Metazoa > Chordata > Mammalia > Rodentia > Hydrochaeridae > Hydrochoerus > Hydrochoerus hydrochaeris. Next base: position 26,718 of record PVLA01014217.1, read on the forward strand.
TTTTCTTCCCTTATTTACAAAAGCTTTGTTTCAATTTTTCCATTTATTTCTCATGTTTTTCTTTCCCTTCATTCCTTTACCTACTCCTCCCCCACTTCTCCTTCTCATTTGCACATTTTCTTCCTATTAAACGATATCTTTTATTCATTTTGGTTCTTTACACTTTCAATTTCTCATACAAGAGATTCATTGTGACATTTATATATGTAAGTCTGATTTATTTCACTTGAAAGTATGGTTTCAAAGTGCATTCAAATTTACCTACAGATGTCACAAGTTTTTCCTTTTGATGACAGAGTAGTATTCCATTGAATAAAAAAATTCCACATGCTCTTTATCTATTCATTAGTTGCTGAGCATTTGAACTGTTTCCAAGATTTAGCTATTTCAAACTATGCTGCTATAACTATGGTGTGCATCTATCATTGGGAATGATGATTTTAATTCTTTGGGGAAGACAAGAAATGAAATACTTGAATCAAATGGAACCTCTAGTTGGAGTGTTCTGAATAAACTTCACACTGATTTATAAAGTGGTTGCATCACTCTAAACTCCTGAAGACTAACACTAGGCTCCTGTTTCTTACCATACACTAAACTAAAATCAACATGGATGAAAGACCTAAATATTAAAACAGAAATACTAAATCCACTGGAAGGGAGAACAGGTAGAATTCTGAAGACAGAGTTGTAGGAAAAGATTTTATGAACAAAACTGATCATGTGGGAAATGAATAACTGGGGTCTCAGCTTAACAAAAGGCTTTTGCATAGCAAAAGAAATCATAATCAGAGTGAAAAGGCAGCCCACAGAGTGGGAAAAAAAATTTTTGACAGCCTATTCTTCAGACAAAGGGCTAAAATCTAGAATATATGAAGAATGTAAAATGTCCATACTCCCTAAATCTAAAGACCCAATCCAAAAATGGGTATCTCGTTATCTGAAATGAACAGACACTTCTCAGATGAAGAAATACAAATAACAAATAAATGCATTAAAAAATTTTTAAACTCACTGCTAATGCAGGAGATGCAAAGTAAAGCAACTGTGAGATGCCCAGAAAGAATGGGTACTATCAAGAAATCGGCCGATAACAATTGCTGGAGGGGCTGTTTAGACAAAGACTCCAGCTCCAGTATTCTTAATCCTACTGTCCTAATCTGTTCTGGACCTCACTCATCCAATCACAAAGATCTTCCTGACCACCTTCTTCAAAAGCAGTCATTTTCTTCTGCAGCGACTTTTCTCTTTATGATAATTTTAACCACTATCTGATATTATATTAATTTTTTAAGTGGTACAGGAGATGAAAAACAAGAAGTAAATGTTCATCTTTTTGTTTTTGTCTTTTCCTATGATAGAATTGGAAAATGAATGAATGAATTCTATTATACATTGGCCAACCTAATACAATTATATGATAAATCAAATTGATAAACTTCTTGGGAAACCTATCCTAAAGGAAAAACCAGGAGCAACAGATCTGATCTAAGACAACAGGTGCTAGCACAAACACATGCTGCTAGGATTACTCTGGGCGAGTTCAAATCTTATAGTCCCAAAAACCTTGCTTTGACTCTGTAATGTTATTACAAGTTTTAGACAGTTCTATTAAGACAAACTTAGACTATTTAGTGCAGTAATTCTCAGAATTCAAATTATAGATTATAAGAGTAACTAGTAAAATGATGAAGACATTCATATTAATACAAGAATAATTTATTTTTGGTGATGATATAGGAAATTGAACCCATGGTCATTGCAATGAACTACCTTTTTCTTTTTCTTTTTTTTTTTTTTTTTGAGGCACAATCTTGATAAGCCATTATTTTGTTCAGCCTGGGTATGAAGTTACAATTGTGTTGCTTTAGCTTCCCAGATAACTGGGATTATAAAGTTACACCACTATACCCATTTTTTTTCTATCCTTTTTTCTAAATACCACTTTGAAGGGGTAGGGGCTCATGTTGGATTCACTTTTCAAATAAAGTATAGTATAATACTATTAGTGTTGTTTTTAAAATAGAAATATGCTTTTTATTTTCCTTTTTCTTGTTATTTTTACATTCCTCAAAATGGAAAAGTCTAAAATAATAATTTTTCAGGAAACATTTGTCAGTATCATTTTTATGAAGTGTCTTCATATCATTTGTTTCAAACATTTATAAAAGTTATCCAAATCACAAAATAATTATTTCTGTGAAGATTAATTGTGACTGAAAAATAATAACTGCTGTAATCATTCTTACTCTTCTTGTTTTAAAAGTACAGTTTCTTTAAATGTTAAAAATATTAACGGGGGTGTGATTTTTCTCATTATATAATGAAAAAAGTTATAGATTGTAAAGCTTAGATGTAAAATGTCTCTAAAGTGTCTTGTGTTCAAGAGCAGAACTTTAACAATGGAATTGATCATGAGGTTGCTATACTCCTTTGTGCATTAACATCAATTAATTTGTAGCTGAATTTGCTGTTAGGAAGTGGCCCCTGCTGGAAGAGATGAGTCCGTGTGGCCTGCTGCTAGAGGGCTGAATTCTTGCTCTAACATTTCCCTGTCTTTTTTCCTGCTTATTTGCTGCTACAGGTTTAGGAGCCTTTCTCTATCATATGCTTCTGCCAGATGATTTATACCTTAAAGTCAGTTCACCACAGACTAAACCACCTGGAACCTTAAGCCAATACACTGTTCCTTCTTAAAGATTCAGGTTCCAAATATTTTGTCCCCAAAATGACAAGGCTGAATAATACATGGGTATGCACTGAAATAAGTATTTTGAGTGTGTGTTCCCACATTTTTTTCTGGAAATGTAAACACACATGATGATTTTCTTTTGCGAGCATTATTTCCTCAGATGAAATCTCTCCATTTAGATCTCAACTAGCTGTCTTAACTTTATCATGTTTAGAAGAAAGTTTTGTTTTTTCCTTAAAAATTTCCCTCCCAGTCCTGCCCGTCTCAGATAATTAAACCATCATCTGTGTAGTTCCTGCAGATAAATATATAGTATTCAACGTTGAGGCCTGTATTATCTTCCCTCAGTTTAATTTATATGCAAATCCTGTGTCAATTTTAGGTCACTTCACTTTTCGTCTCATCACTATTCTTGAAGTTACTATTACCTGGTATTTGGCTACTATTTTTCTTATTGGCCTCTATCTTTCCTTTTTATATAATCTATGTACTACACAACAGTTAAAATTATGTTTTATAATTTAGAGCACATTCTGACAGTAATGTTTATTGAGAGCTTATTATATGAGGTTAATATTTCATATATTTCACCTTTTAACAACTCCTATCTTGAATGCTGCATTAAATTATATTTATATATGTAAAAAACAACACTCTCATTAGTTCTCATTTTTCATTGGTAAAAGCTGAACAATGTGAAGGTCAAGAAATTATCCAAATTTACTACTCAGCATCGCAAACCCAACTCATCCAATTTTAGGGTTTATCCTATTATGAACTATACTGACAATCTTTTTATCATTTCCCTTCTTAAAACTTTTCAAAAGCTTTCATCTCCCAAGTCCAACTTTCACAATGATGTAATAATGTCTCCTCAGAACAGTGCAAAACATATGTTTAATAAATATGTCTATCAAACCCCATCTCAAAGATTGCTGTGTTATTTCCAAGTATGAAGAGACAAAACATTATTTAAATAGTCTGGGAATTGCAACTCTGAGTAAGCCTTTTATTGAGCATTCAAAAATAAAAAGGCCATGAGTGCTGGAGGCTGACATGCCTCAAGTTCCTCATGCTTTCTGGTATAGTATATGCATCTGTAGTGGAAAAAGAGAAATAAGAATTATTTACGGTGAAAATGGAGGTATATTTTTGTAAATAATTACACAGAGATTTATCTAGTAAAATTCAGGTGTTTATGGGGGACAAATGGGGAAAGATAGAAACATATTAGGTAAAGAATTGAGTTTCTGACACAGCCACAAATGTTTCATGATTCACGCTTTTTAGAATATATTATTTCAAAATAAATTTGGATAGTATATTTTAAACTAAAAAGCAAATACAGTTAAGCATTCTCAGAATCAGGAGTAAAATCAGTTTTATAATAGGAATATTTTATTTTTTAATATATAGGTTATTATTCATTTAGTGTATGTATTGTTTTATTGTTCTAACACACAAGGTTTTTTTTAAAGAGAAAAAGCAAAAATCAATAAGCAAACAAACAATTGCAAAAGCAAAATGACAACAACAACAATAAAAACAGTAGTGACATAGGATTTCAAACAAAATAAGAATTTAACAATGGCTGTTATATTCCATATTATCTTCAAAATAGTTGCTCAGGTTACCAGATACAGTGTACAAGATTGATGAGAACATGTAATTTCCCTTTGAGTAGTTCCTTTCTCTGTTACTATATTTATTGTAACTTTTGAATCTTATTTATTCTTTCAATTTCTTACACTAGCAAGACAATATGATGTTTACACATGCAAGTCTGATTTATTTTACTTATGAGTACGGTTGCTAATTGCATCTTTATGGGTGAGAAGCATTCCATTGTATAAAAATACCACATCCTTTTATCCATTCCTCAGTTGATAGGCATTTGGTTTGTTTCCAAAGTCTGGCTATTGAAAATTTTGCACTTATATAATCATGAGTGCACATATTATGCTGTGGTATGATGTTTTCAGTTCTTCTGGGAAAATGCCCAAAAGGGAAATAGATGGGTTGAATGGAACCTCTACTCCTACTTTTTTGAGGAGTATGTGCACTGATTTCCACAGTGGTTATACCAGGCTATACTACCACCAACAGTGGAGCAGAATTGCTTTCTCCACACAGCCCAGCCAGCTCTTGTATTCATTAATTTCTTGATGTTAGCCATTCTTTCTGCAGTGAGTTGATATCTCAGTGTTGTTTTAATTTGCATTTCTCAAATGACCAATTGCCCGAGTCCAGCTGCGGCAGGGCTAGGGTTTCCCAAAGGTGGACAGGGAGTCGGCGAGTGAGAGACAGAAAACACTGCACACCAGTCTGTGAGTGAATCTGAATCTGCTTTATTTTTTAGAAGCTGGAATATATATATGCTAACCTTGGCAGCAACCCCCAGCCCCAAGCAGGAAGCGCCCCAGGTTTAGGGCCAGGCAGGGATAATCCTAAACAATAGGTTTTAACCTCAACCCCAAGCAGGAAGCGCCCCAGGCTCAGTAGGTGTTAATTAACTCTTTTCACCTTTGTAACATCTCAATCTTG
>PVLA01014218.1:0-31955 GCA_004027455.1 Hydrochoerus hydrochaeris
TGACTAAATGTCAAGATTAAAATGTTAATTGATACCTATTGCCCTGAACCTGGGGCACCTTCTGCTTGGAGTTGAGGTCAATTAACACCTATTGTTTGGGATTGTCCCTGCCTGGCCCTGGGCCTGGGGCGTTTCCTGCTTGGGGCTGGGGGTTGTTGCCAGGGTTGGCAAATATATATTCCAGCTTCTAAAAAATAAAAGCAGATTCAGATTCACTCACAGACTGGTGTGCAGTGTTTTCTGTCTCTCACTCGCCGACTTCCTGTCCACCTTTGGGAAACCCTAGCCCTGCCGCAGCTGGACTCCGGCAGAGGCAGACAGTGACAGCAGGGAGGGTGCCAGGCAGAGCAGCAGCATTCAGAGTCTCTCCCTGCAGCTCTGAGAGATCAGCTCTGAGAGTGGAAGTCAGACTCCCCAGGCTTAGTCCCCACCTGTCCCTTCCTTCTGTGTCACCCGGAGCCCAGGGCTCACCCGAGGTGGTACCACTCAAGTCCACCTCATGACTCAGTGTCCCAGTGAGGGTCTCTGTCTCTGTCACTTCTGAGCCCACAAGGTCATCCTTGTGTTCTTTCCCCAGCAAAGGGCTGAGACCCCAGGATGTGGTGGTGGTAGAGGGAAGGGTCCACAGGGGAGTGTCCCCCTTCAGGAGGCTGATGCAGGCTGGAGCTCCCTGCCCAGGCTGCTACCCTGACATCTTCCACAGAGCTAATGGGCACAGCGAGACTCAAGGGGACACAGGTGAGATGGGAGGAAGTGGGACTGGACTGAGGGAGAAGACAGGGCCCAGCACTCTCCTCCTGAAGTCCCCACCACAGAATCAGCAGTGCCTCGGCCATACCGCTGCCCACATGGAGAAGGGGAGACACTGTCACTTGACCCCCTGAAGTCCCAGACACATCTCAGCATGTTGTGTGATTTTCATGGCATGATCAGTCTCCAGAGGAGCTGTGAGGAGGACACTGAGGGAGCCCAGTGGCTTCCTGGGGCTCTGAAGACAGGGTGCCTGTTGCCCTTTGGTCAGACAGTGGAGGTTTCTGAGGTTCAGGCAGGAAGCAGGGCCCTGGAGGGCAGAGGGCAGCCTTGCTGGGGGCCGACTGCGGGTGAGGCTGAGCCCCCAGCACAGCGGCTCCTGCAGAGAGAAGCACCAGGCTGTGGGCACTGCTGGGCACCACCCCTCCTGTGTGCCCTGGGGCCTCTATGCTCAGTGGTCACCTGAGACTGGAGAAGGACTGGCGCTGCTCCCCGGGTCACTGGGGTCCCCACCTGGCAGGGCGCCTGTGTGATTCTGCTGATGCTGCTGTGCACCTCCTGTTTGCAGTTTGTTTCTATTTTTCTGAAAATTTTAAACAGCACTGTACAAAGTTAGTTTAAATCCATGGATATATAGTTTACAAGCAAGCAATTCTGCCTCAGGTTTTCAGAACTTTAGGTTACACTTATGTATCAGCTCTACATCTTATATAAGAAATTTTCAGGTAAGACTAATTAATGAACTTTAGGATATTTTAACAATTTATTCATAAAGTCCTGCATATTCATAGTCAATTTTAAGAATTGTTCAACTATTTTAATAATTTGAAATTCAGATTTGTGACATTATATTTTGTAAGTACTAAATGCTCATAGAAAAGCTATTGATTTATGTGTATTTATTTATTTCATATTAATTCAAAATTTCCTCTATGGTAATTATTTTCAGCCTGTTTAAATTTGCAGATAGACTGTACAACAACCATGAGTAGATGGAAATTCTGTTTCTTTTTTCTTTCCTTTATTTTTTCTTTTATTTTTTTCTTTTCTTTTTTTTAAGACAGGATCTAACTAAGTAGTTTAGGCTGACCAGGAACTCAGGTAATCCTCCTGCCTCAACCTCTTGAATGCTGGGATTGCAGATCTGTATCACTATGCCTAACTCTGGAAATGCTTTTTCATCCTAAATTAGAGACGACTATGTCTGCCTCACATACACCTGTGTAGTTACACGTACTTCTGCTGTCCCCTAACCATGCGCACACGCAGTGATTCATATGCAGACTGTGTGTGTCTGCACCTACAGATGTTCACACCTCCAGGCTTTCATCCATGTTCCCAGCACTGCTCAACAGGAACAGTGTAATCTGTTCATTGCTGGTCACTCAGCATAGATTTATACTTCTCAGAGGTAGAAATTCTTTTCTTACAAAGCTCTGGCATTACTGATGTGTAGAACATATATACTATAGTCCGTGTGTGTGTGTGTGTTTTGGTGCACGCCCAGCTCTGTGAGTGGTTCTTACTGCATGGTGGTCAGTTATGAAAGGTAAATTGGGTGATGATCAGGGAGTCTCCTGGGTGTTGCTGATGTTCAGGGGTCCTCATCCTTGGACCTTGGGTTCTGCACTGTTGAATCAGGAAAGCCCTCTCCGCGGGGGTCTGCTCGCATCTGTTGGTGTCCCTGACAGAGCAGCGAGTGTTAAGTGCTCAGTTATTTCTGAACTCCGTAACTCTTATTCTCACACATCCCCAGCTCTCAGAACTCAGGTACAGTTGGCTCCAAAGTGGCTCAGGTGTGAGATCTGTACTCCTGGAGTTCAAGGAGCCTGAAAAGCTCACCAGAAGGCCTGAGGGAACTTGCTGCAGCAGGAAAAGGGCTCATTCATGCCCCACCTCGAGTCCTCTCAGGAGAAGCAGACTCAGTGTGCGGAGCTCGGGCAGAGGCCAGGGCCTCTGCAGCACTGCACACATCATGCTTCTCACCCTTGGTTCTCAGGGGCCACTGCAGAAAAATTCAGAGCCCAGGCCAGGTGGTATGAAACTTCTCCATATGGGACTGGACACTCAGGGTCCAGGACTGCCCAGGGGAGGCAGGTGGCTTGGAGGGCAATATGGAAATCACTGACATCTGTCCCGACCTCTGTGCCCTCTGTGTCCCCATCCCCAGCTTCACTCTCCCAGGACTACACTCTCCCACAGTGTAGTCCTGGGAGACTCACTCTCCCAGGCTGGCCTGGTCCTCATGGTCCTGGGGACTCTGCTGTTTGAGGCTCAGCACAGCTGAAAAGGGACTCCAGATGCTGCTGGGAAGCAAAGGTCCAGCCTGTTCATGCTTGAGCTGCAAGAAAAGAAACTTCCCAGACTGGTTCCAACCACAAAAGTCAACTCCACCCAGGAAAGTGCCCGATGACAGAATGTCACAGTCTGCTGCACACACCTGGCTCACCTGCAGAGCCCCCCAACCCTTAAAAACCCTTTCCCCAAGCAAAACAGCTGTTTCTTGGTCCAAAAGGCAGCCCACTCCCTCAGCCCAATAAAGCTTCTTTCTCACAGCACTGTCTGGTCTGGCTTCATGTGGGTTCAGGTCCATCATTGGTGCTGAAACCTAGGAGGGATGCCTGGGTCAACTGACCAGTCCCTCCCAACCAGGAGGCTCCTCTCAGTCCACAGCTGACCCACCCGGAGCAGGCCATGAGCCTCAGACCATCCCCTTGCTGATGCAGGCATCCAGACACTTCAAAACCCTGAGGAGTTCCACTTACCATTTCCCTCCTCCTCCCCTTCACCTCCAATCCCTCCTTATTTCCTTAGTCTGTATTTCCTCCCAGACTTTCCAACTCTTCCCTTCCACTTTCCCTTCTTTTGACTCCTTTCTAGAGTAGGTCACCACCAAGCTTTTCCAAGGCATTTTTCAAGACTTCGCACCTGACCAGTCGCCTTTTGCACTTTGATTTTCTTTCTCCTCTTCTTCCCTTGAAGGCAATAACACCCTCAGATGGCCCTTCCCTGGCTGTATGCCTCTGGGCTTCCTGCCCCTCACCCAAAAGTCATGTTCACACCCCAAGCCTCTCCTCCTCTGCTGTCGACCCCCTCTCTGACCGGGGACATCAGCTAGGAGAGTTCAGGTCCTACCTCCCTTCTAGGATTCTCCACAGACAAGTCTTGCCTTCAGCCTCCTCTGTCTCAGCATCTCTTCTCTGCCCCATCCTCACATGGGGAGCAATCAGTCCTCTTCCCCTCCACAACATACCTCAGTCCTCGCCTGCCTCAAGTCCATCCTCCACTCCCCCCGGGCCTTACAGACTCCAAACCCAAATGTCTCACCATTCTCTGCCAGATGGCTTGGCCCCAGAACCAGTTAGACAGTGTATCAAATCCCCACCTCCCAAGGTACCCTCAACTTGAATATCCTCCAGGTTTAGATAACTTCTGTCAACACGACAGAAAATGGTCCGAGGTCCCTTATGTCCAACCTTTCTTCACTCTTCGCATCAACCCTCAACTCTGCCTTTCCTGCAGCCCAAACAAATTCCTCTTGCCAAATCATACAAACCCTCCAATCCTGACCCCCAACCCTCTGCAGCCTCTTTCTCAGATCTTCTTGATGACCCTCCTTCCTGCTCCTGCGCGGTGCCCCAGTCTGCTTCTGTAGGTACTCTCGGAATCGCCTCCACCCAACCCTCCACACCCTCTGGGGCAAACTGGCCCGACGCACTTCCCTTCTTTCTCCCTTTCTTCCCCCCATCCTCAGGAACTCGGTCAAAGGGCCACCCAAAGGACTACCCCCACCTTTCAGACAGGCGGCTGGGATGGAAGGCATAGTCAATGTCTACCAGCCCTGGTGCCTTTTAGATCTCTCCCAGACAGAAAAACACCTAGGATCATCCACTGCCTGTCCCTCAGCTTTCAAAAAGGAATTCCAATACTTAACCCAAATTTATCAGCTCCCCTGGAATGATGACTACATTCTCCTCTCCTCAACTCTGACCCCAGAGAGAAGGAGTCTGTGTGGGTGGCAGCTCAGGCTCAAGCAGATGAGCTCTGCCAGACAGACCCGACCTCTCTGACCTCTGTCCCGGGGCACCAGCAGTCCCTAGAGAAAATCCTGGCTGGACTGTCAGCACTTGGTCTCCACCTAGGGATACAGACAGTTCCAAGTTAAGGCCACTGACTTCACAGAGCATCTTTTACTCAATACTTTCGACCACCCATCTGCTGGCTGCCAATCCCCTTTCATCATAACTTTGGACACATGCAAGGCAGCCTCAGCCAGCTGGTCCTCATGCGGGTCCATCTCATGGGAGCAGGAGTACTCACATGACCACAGATATCTGGCTGTGTAGGATGAGCAGATAGAGGGAGACAAAAACTGTTCAGAAGGATTTTGCACTTCCTGGTCATGCTGCCATCATCATTCCTCACAGCACTGGAGAACCAACCTTCTCTAGCGTAGAGCACCCTCAGGCTCTCCCTGCACCCAGTATTCCTGTAATCCAGCCACTCTAGAGATCTTCCAGCCATGGGTCATGACCCAGGAGGTAGGAAGATGAACAGCAATCTGGATAGATGGAAAAGGCAGGGATCCCTACAGCCTCCTCCTCATTCAACCCGTCTAAATGTCGTCCACCCCTCCCAACTCACTCTAACAAGCCCTCAACCTCATGGAGGCAACCAAACCTTTCATCATCCCCCTCCCTGTCCTCAGCCTCATAAGCACAACAGCTTTATATCTCCTCTGGGACCCCACCTACAACGTATCAGACCGCTGGCTCTGCTTCCCCTCATCCTCCCCCACAATCCCAGCATCCCAGCTGCACACCTCTCCAGCCTTCGCCCACGCACCCCCCGCAGCCTCTCCATGCACTTCCTCCTCCCTCGAGGTTCAGCTGTTCTTAGGCATCAACCCTCCTAATGTCACACATACAAGAAAGGCAGGAAACACGCGCCCCATGTACCAACGCAACCAAACCGCATTCTGGGACCACTCAAATAACACATTCCCGCTCTGTGGATCAGCCACTACACCTGTCTCTCTCCTATTCAAACATGCGCCTTTGTTAACTTGATCCCTGACTTCACCATGTCCTCTGAAGGAGAGTTCACTTTCACCTACTGCTTACATCACAGAACTCAAAGCGCGGGCACCTAGCAATAATTCTTAACTCGGGACTCGTTGCCGGAGCCATGTGAGTGGCGGGAATAGGAACAGCTGCAGGCCTAGATATCAAACTGGCAAACAAAGTGGCAGATGACTTCGCTCATGCTGCCTCCGCATTTGCATTAGTTAATTCCCAAGAACTCGCAGCTGTGTTCCACCAAAACCAATGCATCCTCAACCTTCCGAGGGCCAAAAAGTGTAGAACATGCCTCTCCTTAGGTGAGGGCTGCTGTTACTTTGCTAATCGGTCAGGGATAATACAGGAAGAAATATCTGAGCTCCAAAAGAGGGCACAGTCCTATACCTTGCTAATGGCCTCCCCCTTGAGCTCCTCTTTTGAGCCCCTCTCTTGGCTCTCAACAGTCCTGAGGCCCGTTGCAAGCCTCTGACTCATGCTCATGTTCATGCCATGTCTTATCTCCTTGGTCCGCAACACAGTCACAAAAGTCACCATCCAAAATTTTAACCAGATGCTCCTCTCAGACTTCTCTCATCAGATGATGTCTAAGATCCCAATGGTGACCCTACCTCCCCAGCCTATCCTTCCCACTTCACCCTAAGCCAGCCTGAAGCAGCCAAAATGACCCCGGTTCCTAAACACAAAAGGCTGGAATGAAAGGTCAGCCTGTTCACATTTGAGCTGCAAGAAAAGAAACTTCCCAGAATGGTTCCAACCACAAAAGTCAATCCCGCCCAGGAAGATGCCCCATGACAGACTGTCTCAATCTGCTGCTCACATCTGGCTCACCCACCAGAGCCACCTTGGCTATTCCAGCCCATGAGCACCCTCAGTCCAGAACAACCCTTAAAAACCCTTTTCCCAAGCCAAATGGCTGCTGTCTTGGTCCGCAAGGCAGCCTGCCTATGCCCAAAAAGCTACTCTGTCATGGCAGAGTGTCTGGTCTGGCTTCCATGGGTTTGGGTCCATCATGAAGTAAAGACAAGTGACAGAAGTCTGTGCTTGGTGTGAGAGCCTGGGGAATAATCCCCAAGTCTCAGGAGGCTCTGGAAGGAAATACAGTGCATAAGTGGGTACTTCTATTTAGAAAAGCTCCAGGAGGCAAATGGGGTCAGAGCAGGGCAATCAGCAGGGGTCACACACAGATGTTTTTCCCTAGGGAAACTCAGAGCTTCCCTTTGCCTTGCTGCAGGTTCTGCTGACAGCCTCTCCTCTCTTCCCAGATCCATATGCCAGGGCACACCCCACAGGCTGAGTTCAGGTCTCACTTTTGCATGCTTTGTGCCCTGTGTCACTTCCATGTGACATCTTCCTTAACCGCGATTCCAGCATTCCCCAGTGTGTATGAATGAGACCCCGTCCTTTCAGTGAACAACCCAGAGCTGGTTCAAATAATAGGAAAAAGCTGCAAAAATGAATTTGCAGTTTCCAGTAAAATAGTAACACAAAATAATGTCCTAACACCCTTTCTGGGCCCTGAAACCCACCAGCCGTCATCAGGTGACCTTTATGAAGTTTCTCATGAAATATAATGACCTGAGTGCAAAACGCTAAATTTTCACCAGGTCTTGCTAAGTTACCATGCTACCCAGTCTCGCTTTGAATTTAGGATCCTTGACTCCCACAATGCTGGAATTACAGGCATTTGCCACTACAACTGGCTTGAAAAATCATTTTTGAAAACAGTTCTGCTTTGTGGTATTGTAATATTCCTTCCTCTGTTAGACTGATTCCTGAGTATTTCATTGTTTTTGGATGCTATTGGCAAAGGTATTTTTTTCCCTGAGTTCTATTGCATTGCATTTGTCACTGCTGTACAGGAAGACTATTGATTTTTGGGTGTTGACTTTGTGTCCAGCTTCACTACTGAATTTGATAATTAACTGTACCAGTCTTTTGGAGGAATTTTTGGGGTCTTCTATGTACCGTATCATGCCATTCACAAATAATGATACTTTAACTTCTTATTTTTTCTCCCTATTCTTTTTATTTCTTTTTCTTGTCTAATTGCTCTGGCCAATATTTCCAGAACTACATTGAATTGGAGTGGTTATAGTGGGCACCCTTGTACAGTTCCTGATTGTACAGTGAAAGTTTTCAGATGTTGGTCATGTAGTATGATGTTGGCTTTTGGATTCTCATAGATGACCTATGAAAAAAGAAAATTGAAAGGTATCATCTTTATCTCAACCTGATAAAGGTTGAGATAAAGATGATACCTTTCAATTTTCTTTTTTTTTAATTTGAAAAGAATAAAACCAAATGAAATGAAATAGAATAGAGTCAGTCAAAACAAAACAATGAACATGGTACAGGACTTCAAAACAAAATGACAGTAAAACAACAGTGGCTACCATAATACTTTTGTTATCTTCAAAGTAGCTGCCTACACCATCAGACATAGTACAATCTCAAACAAAACAAAACAAAACAGAATAACATCAATCAAAACAAAACAATGAAAGCAATACAGAGCTTTGAAACAAGATAATAGAAAATCAATCATGGCTACCATAATATATTTTGTTTTCTTTGAAATAGCTATCCATGTCATCAAATACAATAAAATAAAATAAAACAGAATAAGACCAAACTAAAGAGAACAATGAAAACAATACAGGGTTTCAAAATGTCATAATGGGTTAACAATGGCCACTGCCTTCCTTTTTGAGACACTTCCTCCCCTTTCACTTTCATAATACCTACTGTGCATTTTAGATCCCACTAACTCCTTTAGTTTTTTATACTTAGGGAGACAACAGAATGTTCACCCATGTGACTCTGAACCATTTCACCCAGGGTCATGATCTCAAATTGTATCCATTTACCTACAAGAGCCTTGAGGTTATTTTTATAGCTAAGTAGCTTTACATTGTATAAAAACACAATATCTTTCTTGTCCATTCTGCAGTTGATGGGCAAACTACCCCTATTTTTTCTGATTCCCTGTCACATACAGACTTGTTTTCTCTCCTTCGACTTTCAGGCTATGAACTTTCTTTCGAGTTAAATGTGTTTCTTGTATAAAGCATGTTGATGGGTCCTGTATCCTGATCCACTCTCCCTATGTTTCTTTTTATTGGTGAATTGCGGCCATGTACATTAATGGTTATGCCCAACATGCCCTGGCTTGTCTCTGCCATGCTATTTTCCTGCCATTGGCTGCCTATTTTTCCCCTTCATTCAGTTGTCTGCCTTGCTCGGCGATCTCCTTCTGCCACTTTTCCTGGAACCATGGTAATGTTTATCTCTGTGTAGAATGTCCTTCAGTATTCTTTGTTGGGTTGGTTTTGTGGTCATGAATTCCTCGAGTCATTCTTTGTCATAAAACAATCTTGTTTCTCTATTAATTTTGAAAGATAGTTTTGCAGAGTACATCAATCTTGTTTGTAAGTTGCTTTCTTTCAGGACTTGAAGTATTTCACTCCAAGCTCTTTTTTTTAAATTAATTTATTTTTTATTTAAAGAGAAAAAAACAGGAAAAAGGTAGAAATATTACCAAATTTCAAGAAAAGAAGATAAACAGTAAGAAATCACTAGTTGATACATTACATATTGTTCTTTTACAAATAGTTATGCAAGTTACAAGATTAAAGCACACAAAGTGGACACTTAAGCAGTGAAAGTGCAAACAGATCTGTTCAAAAATCCAACAAGAACCTAGAAATATGGTCATCAATCCCACACATCTAAACATACATGCAGCTATATCTTTTATAGTGCTTCCTAGTTCCTCTTTTTTTACAATAGCAATTACACATTTTAAAAATTTTATTTAAACAGAAAAAAGGTAGCAACAATACAGAATTCTAAAAGAAAGAAACAAAAAGGAGAATGAGAAAAAGCCCCACTAACAAATCAGTAATTTAAAAATTACGTACTGTCATCTTGGATGTAGTTGTTCAAGTTAAAAAGTAACAGGGTACATAGTAAAATTCAAACAGTCAGACTACAAACAGTTCTGCTCAAAGATCCAACAAAGATTCAACAATATGGTCATCTATTTTACACACTCAAACATACATGCAGTTATATCCCTTAGAGCACTTTCCTTTCCTCTCTTTTTTACAATAGCAATTAAACATTTTGGTTTTATTACACTTGTAGTTCTTATTTAATTTTTACACTGGAGACACAATATGATATTTATAAATATGATTCTTATTTATTTCACTAATGAGGATAGTCTCAAGTTGTCTCCATTTACCTATGAAGGCCTCAAGATCATCCTTTTTTATAGCTGAGTAATATTCCATTATATAAAAATGCCACATCTTTTTCATCCACTCTACAGTTGATAGGCATCTTGGTTGTTTCCAGGATTTAGCTATCACAAATTGTGCCACTATGAACATGGGTGCACATATATCACTGTGATATGAACTTTTCAGTTCTTTGGGGAAAATACCCAGCAGGGGGATAGCTGGATTGAATGGAACTTCCAATCCTCGTCTTCTGAGAATTCTCCATATGGATTTCCATAATGGTTGCACCAGTCTACATTCCCACCAACAGTGGAGCAGTGTTCCTTTTTCCCCCGCAGCCTTGACAACATTTGTTATCAGTTGATTGCTTAACGGTAGCTATTCTTCTTTACTTGATGGTTTGTGTTGAGAAGTCTACTGTGATTCTGATGCGTTTTCCTTTATAGGTGACCTGTTTCTTTTCTTTAACACCTTTTAATATTCTGTTCTTTGTTAAATTTCTGGAATCTTGATTATTATATATCTGGGTATAAATTTCCTTTTGTTATGGCTAGCTGGAGTCATATATGCCTCAGTTATCTGTATGTCTCCCATGCTTGGGAAGTTTTCTTTTTTACTTCTGTAAATAGACTTTTTATGTCATTTGTGTCGACTCCTGCTTTTTCACTGACACCTATTCTTTTTAATTTCTTTTTCGTTGCAGCTTCCTGGAGCCATTGAATTTTTATTTCCTGGTCCCTTGCTATTTTTAAGAGGTTTTTTCCTTTTGCAATTGCAAGCTACCAGCATATCTTCAAGGTCTGAAAGCCTCTCTTTGGTTTCTTTCAAGCAGTTTTGCCAGTTTTTAATGGAGTTTTTGATTTCCAATTATCTGTTTGAATCTGTTTCCTGTATTATAAATGTTTTTTTATATTGTTCATTCTAAGTTTCTCTCACTTTCCTATGTTCTTCTATTCTTCCATCATTGTCTTCTTTAGAGGTGCTTAGCAATTCTTTTATTATGCTTTTCATCTCTTCTTTTACCTGAGATAGTATTTCTATTCTAATTTCTTTTATGTCCTCATGAAGTTGTTTGTTTACTTCAGTTGCCATCACTTCAGAAACTTCAGGTATGTGACTCCCCATCTCTTCTGTGTTTACATCTCCTGGACTTACTGTGACTTGGTTGGAGGCCAGAGACTGCCTTCTGCTTCTTCATTTTTATATTTTCATGGGTTCTTCTAGACAAGCTGGTAGTGGGATCCCATGCATATCCCACATTGGTATAATTTCCCCAAAGTGTGACACGTTATCCTGGCCAGTGCTGGCTACAGATATCTAATTGTGGCCATTTGAATGTGCTGGTGTGTTTCAGGTTGCTTCTTTTCCCAGTCTGCACAGGCTACTAGTGGCAGAAAGCCTCCCTATGACTTCTAATCTCCCTAAAGAAATTATTAAGGATTTTTTATCTCTATTCTTTAGGGAGATTAGCTTATGGTTCTCTACTTTATTTTGAACCCTCTCTGGTTTTTTTTTGTATCAGGACAATACTTGCTTCCCAGAATAACTTTGGGAATATTGCTTACCTTTTAATTTCATTAAAGAGTTTCATCAGTAATGGCATTAAATCATCTCTATATTTCTTGTACCATTCAACAGTAAATCCATTAGGACCTTGGGTTTTCTATGTTGGTAAGTTTTTAATTGCATTCTCAGTTTTTTTACTGGTATTTGGTTATTTAAAATTTTTGTATTTTCCTGATTCAGTCTTTGCAGTTCATTTTTATCTAGAAATATGTTCATTTCTTATGTGTTTTCCATCTTATTAGAACACAGGATTTTGAAACATATATTGATGATCTTCTTAATTTCCACAGGATCCATTGTGATTTCACTCTTTTTATTCCTAATTGCATGGATCTGAGTCTTTTCTTTCTTCTTTTTGACAAATTAGGCTAGGGTTTATCAATTTTATTTAATCTTACAATGAACCA
Source organism: Hydrochoerus hydrochaeris (assembly GCA_004027455.1). Taxonomy (NCBI): domain Eukaryota; kingdom Metazoa; phylum Chordata; class Mammalia; order Rodentia; family Hydrochaeridae; genus Hydrochoerus; species Hydrochoerus hydrochaeris. The sequence goes on from PVLA01014218.1 coordinate 12,049, forward strand.
ACACCTCATTCATTGATTGTTTGTGTTGTTTTCTGAGTCCCAAGTGAAGTAATTTCTTTGATCTTTTTAATTTCTTCCTTCATTTGAGTTTTGCATTTGATTTGATCTTTTTTTTTCTACAAGTTTGAGGTTCAACATTATGCTGTTTATTGGAGTTTGTCCTATTTTCCTGCTATGAGAGTTCACTGCTATAAATTTCTTTAAGAATGCTCTCATACTGTCCCATAAGTTCCTGTATGTTGTGTCAAAATTGCAATTTAATTATAGAAACTGTCTAATTTGTTCTTGAATTTCATCTGTGACCCATAGGTTGTTCAGGAGGGTGTTATTTAATTTCCAGATATTTATGTCATTGCTTTGGTTTCTTTTCCTTTGCATCTTTTGATTTCTGATTTCATTGCACTGTGGTCAAATAATACACATCAGATAATTTCAATTCCTTTGCATTTACTTAAGCCCATTCTATGGACTCGTATGTGGTCTATTTTTGAGAATGTCCATGTTCAGTTGAAAAGAATGTGTATTCTGATGTTTTGAGATAGAACTCTCTGTAAAAATCTATTAAGACCATTTGCTTACTGCTTTGGTTTATTTCTGATATTTCTTAGTTGATTTTTTGTCTTGCTATTCTATTTGTGATGGTGGTATATTGCTGTGTCTTATTACAATCGTGTTGATGCTTATTTGATTTTTCATGTCTGTTAATAGTTGTTTTATATAGTTGGGTGCACCGATATTTGGTGCACATATATTTAGGATTTTTAAATTTAATTTTAAAGAGGGTTAAACTAAACATAGCAAAACAGAACAGGGCTGAACCAAAGGAAACAATGGAAGTGACACACATTTCAAAGCAACACAACATGAGATCTACAGTGGCTACCATAATGTCTCTTGTTTTCTTCTAAATAATTGTCTATCTCTTCACATACAAGGAATTCATACAAAACAAAATAGTGTAAAACTGATCAGGTCCATGTTAGAACTTAAGGTTCTGGGAAACCAAACAGCCAGCTTGTCACTCTGGGCTGGCAAGCTGTGGCCACCTCAGGGTGAGAACCATCAGTGTCTCCTGAGATCCATGCCATATTGGAACTTAGGGTGCTGGGAAACCAAGCAGCCATCTTGCCACTCTGGTAAGCAGCTGTGAGCCTACTTGTGCACAGGCTGAGATTCAAACATCCACCCCCCCTCCATTAACAAGTGGGAGCCATAGATCTGAGCATCTCTTGTGAGGCTGACTATATGCAATATAGCAAATAAGGGGGATTTCCTGCTACCATCTCTTTGAAGGAAAATATTTTTATCACTGTTTTGCTTTGTTCTGATTAATGGTATTGCTCTATTCAATATTCTGTTTTAATAAGTTCTGCAATGTTCTGTATTTCCTTTGATTTTGCTATACCTGATTGAAAGAACAACTGTTGTAAAGATAACAAGTTATACTATGGTACCTATTGCTGTTATCCCAGTAACTTGATGTGAAGTTCTGTACCAATTTCACTACACTGTCTCAGTTGGCTTTGTTACATCTTGTTCTGTTGTATTTTAGTACTTTCAAAATAAAAAAAAACTGATGAGAGCACAGTAATGAAGGCATTAAAAGCCTTCAAATCCAGACAATAGGAAAATCAGTAATGGCTGCCATAATGTCTCTTGTTCTCTTCAAAATGGCTGTCCATGCCTTCATATATGTTGAAATTAAACAATACAAAACAGACTAAAACCACTATGAACAAAGAATAAAAGCATTACTGGATTTTACAGCAGCATGATACAGAATCAGCATTGGGTACCATAATGTCTTTTTTTTTATTATGAAACAAGGGAAGTCACAGTCAAATTATAATGTAAAATTCTACATACAGTAAGAGAATGTAATATGGCACCTGAAAGTTCATAAATAATAAGAAAGTCAAATCTGGGTGAAAGTTTATAGGGAATTATCACTTGCTATGTTAATTTGGATTTATTGGTCTGATTGTTACAAACAATAGGGTTATAACTGAATCTATAGGGCAAATTACATTAATACATTCTCTTAGAAATTACTATCTACTCTTTTTATAATAACTGGTTCCCAAACGCAACAATTAATTTGTGTGTTTTTCTTCAAAGTAGCTGTTCATTTCATCACAGATAATATAATCCATTCTCATAAACTGTTTAGGAGAAGTTCTAGGTATGTACAAGTCTCTATATGTTTACTTACTCTTTCTGTATTAGATTGAAAACCAGAACAAAACAAAGTAAAATGGATTACTAGAAAAATCCAAAACAAAAATCAAAATAAATGTCAATAGCCAAAAGCCAAAAACAATGACAATGTAGGCATTCAAAAAAAAGGTGGTAGGAATATAACTAAGGTTGTTATTTTGCATAATGATCTTCAAAAGAGATCTTCAGATCACCAGACACAAACATGCAAAATTGTTCCAATCCTATGAAAGTTAAATATTTTGTTACACTGACTTACAGAATCTGAGGCACATTCTTCTTAGCTATCCTAAATGTGTTTATACAAATTTAGATATTTTTTACTTTCCATTTCATTTTCTTTTCCTTCCTTTTACCTGGAATACTATTTTTCCCCTTTAAACAGATTCTTACCCTTTCACTGTATTTAATGAGGATTTTGTATCTTATGTACTCTTATGATTTCTTACACTAGGAAGACAATATGGTATTTGCACATGTGAGTTTGATTTATTTCACTTATGAGTGTGGTATCAAGTTGCATCTGTTTACTTATAAATAATCTCAATGTGATCATTCTTTATAGCTGAATAGTACTCCATTGTATAGAAATAACACATCTTTTTTATCTAGTTTTCATTTCATGGGCATTTAGGTTGTTTCCAAGATCTGGTCATTACAAATTGTGCTGCTATAAACATGGGTGCACATATAACACTGTGATATGATGCTTTCATTTATTCTGGGAATATAACCAGAAGTGGAATAGTTGGGTCAAGTAGGACTTCCACTCCCATCTTTTTGAGCAATCTCCAGACTGACCTGCACCATGCTTGTACCAGACTATCCTCCCAAAAACAGTGCAGAAGAGTTCCTTTTTCCCCACAGCCTCCCCAGCATTTGTTGTTGGTAGTTTTCTTGATTTTGGCCATTCTTTCTAGAGGGAGATTGAATCTCAGTGTGGTTTTAATTTGCATTTCTCTAATAACCAATTTTACTGAACATTTTATCATGTATTTATTTACATTTGTATTTCTTTATCTGAGAAATCTGTATTCATTTCAGATGCTCATTTTGGAATGGGTCTTTGAATTTTGGAGGTCTGATTTTTTTTTAATTCTTTATATGTTCTAGACAGAAGTCCTTTGTCTAAGGGACAGTTGGCTAAGATTTTTTTCAAAATTCATGGGTTAACTTTTTGGAGATCTGTTGGAGATTTCTTTTGACAGGCAAAAATTTTTAATAAGATGAAATCTCAGTTATTAATTCTGGGAAGTATTTCCCTTGCAGTTTGATTTTGTTCATGAATTCTCTACCTAACACTAGGTCTTCAAGATTTCTACTTACTTTTTTTTCCAGAAGATTTAGTATTTCTGTCTTAATATTTAGATCTATGATCCATGTAGACTTTAGTACATGTGAAAGGCATGTATCTTGTTTTAATTTTTGGCATATGGAGAGCCAGTTTTCCCAGCAACTCTTATTAAAGAGACTATCTTTCTTCTAGTGGATGTGTTTGGCCCCTTTAATAAAGATAAGTTGGCTGAGTGTTTTCGTAGTTGTAGTTGTGTCTTCTAAACTATTCCATTGATATTCAGGTCTGTTTTTATTCTAGTACCATACTGATTTTATCACAGTAGCTTTGTAGTATAACTCCAAATCAGGGATAGTGATGCCTCCTGCCTTGCATTTTGCTCAGAATTGCCTTTGCTATTCTAGATCTTTTCTGGTTCCAGTTGAATTTTAGGAATCGTTTCTCTAGATATGTGAGGTATGGTAGTGATATTTTGATTGGGATTGCATTAAATCTGTTTAACAATTTTGGGAAAATGGCCATTGTCCTAATGTCTTTTCTTCCTATCCATGAACAACAAATGTCTTTCCACTTTCTGAGATTATCTTCAATTTGTTTTTTTAGGGATATATCTTTTAATTTTATTAAATTGATTCATAAGTATTTTATTTTTTGGGTGCTATCATTAAGGTGTGGCTTCTCTTATTTTTCTCACAGTGAGTTTGTTGTTTGTGTATGAAAATGTTATTGATTAATGAGCATTGACTTTGTATCCAGCTTCATTGCTAAATTTGTTTATACATCTAGAAATCTTTCAATGGAGTTTTGGGAGTCTTCTCTGGAGAGCATCATGTCATCTGCAAATAATGATAATTTAACTTCTTCTTTTCCTGTCCTTACTCCTTTTATTTCTCTCTCTTGTCTAAATGCTCTGGTTAGCATTTCCAGCACTATACTGAATTGCAGTGGTGATAATGAACATCCTTGTCATGTTCCTGATTTTAGAGTAAAGGCTTTCAGTTTTGGGCCATTTAATATAATGCTGGCTGTTGGTTTGTCATAGATGGATTTTATCATATTGAGGTAAAGATACCCTATTCTGATTTTCTGTAAGTTTCTCACCAAAAATTAGTGTTGTACCTTATCAAAAGCTTTTTCTGCATCTATAGAAATGATCATGTGATTCTTATTTTTGGCTCTATTGATACTGTGGATCACATTTATTGATTTGCATATGTTGAACCATCCCTGAATTCCTGGGATGAATCCCACTTTTTCGTGGTGTATAATATTCTTGATGATTTGCTGCATTCTGTTTCCCAGTATTTTATTGAGAATTTTTTGCATCTGTGTTAGTTAGGGAGATTGGCCTGTAGTTCTCTTTCATGGTTAGATCTTTCTCTAGTTTTAGTATTAAAGTAACACTTGCTTTCAGGAATGAGTTAGGGAGAATTCCTTCCCTTTCAATGTCATTGAAGAGTTTGAGGAGTATTGGCATTAAGTCTTCTTTGAATTTTTTATAGTATTTCACAGTAAATCCATCAGGACCTGGGCTTTTCTTTGTTGGTAAGGTTTTAATTACATTTTAAATTTCATAAATTGAAATTGGATTATTTAGCAGTTTTACATTTTCTTGCTCCAGCTTTGGTAATTCATGTGGTAGTCTATTTCTTCTGTGTTTTCCAGCCTATGAAAGTAGAGGTTATTGAAATAGCTATTGATGATCATCTGTATTTTCACAGGGTCTGTAGTGATTTCACACTTTTCATTGCTTATTGCATGAATTTCAGTCTTTTTCTCTCCTTTTTAAAATAAGGTTGGCTAGGGGCTTATCAATTTTCTTTATTCTTTCAAAGAACCAACTCTTGATTCATTGATTCTTTGTATTATTTTCTTAGTCTCTATTGCATTGATTTCTGCTCTGATCTTTATAATTTCCTACCTTCTTTTGGCTTTGGGCTTGACTTGCTCTTCTTTTTCTAGATGTTTTAAATGTAGCATCAGGTTGTTTATTTGTATTCATTCTGTTTTCTTGATGTGGGAACTCAGTGCAATTTTCCTTTGAGGACTGTTTTCATTGCATTCAATGGGTTCTGGTAAGTCATGTTTGTATTTTCATTTGCTTGTAGACATTGTTTAATTTCTTCTTTAATTTCCTATGTGATCCCCTGATTGCTCAGGAGTGTATTATTCAATTTCCATGTGTTTATGCAGGGTTTGTCATTTCTTTTCTCATTAATTTCTAGCTTCATGGCACTGTGATCCAATAACATGCATGGGATCATTTTAATTATTTTGCATTTACTGAACCATGTTCTGCAGACTAGTATATGGTCTGTTTTAGAGAATGTCTCATGTGCTGCTGAGAAGAATGTGTATGCTGATGTTGTACAGTGGAACACTCTGTATACATCTACCAAGTCCATTTGTTCACAGGTGTGATTCAGTTCTGTTATTTCTTTGCATATTTTCTGACTAGTTGATCTGTCTGTTTTTTCAATTTGACATTAAAGTCTCCCATTAAAATTGTGTTATTGCTTATTTGATTTTTCATTTCTATTAATATTTGTTTTGTAAAGCTGGGTACTCCTGAATTTGGTGCATGGATATTTAAGATTTCTATCTCTTACTCTTGAAGTTTTCCTCTAACTAGTATGTAGTGGCCTTCTTTATCCCTTTGGATCATTCTTCCTTTGAAGTTAATATTGTCTGCCAACAGAATAGCTACCCCTGCTTTTTTGGATTCCTGTTGCATGAAGTATTGTTTTCCATCCTTTGACTTTCAGTCTATGAGTTTCCTTTTGGGTTAGATGGATTTCTTGTGTATAGCATATGGATGGATATTGTTTCTTGATCCATTCTGCCAGTCTGTTTCTTTTAATTTGTGAATTGAGGCCATTTACATTATGCTTATAACTGATATATATTGGTTTACTTTTGTCATGTTATCTTTCTGCTGTTGCTTCTTTACCTTTCCACTCTGTTTAATTGTTTGCCTTGCTTAGTGGTTTTTTCCTATGTCTATCTTGAATGTCTTTCAGTATTCTTTGTGTGGTTGGTTTGGTGGTCATAAAGTTCTTCAGCTGTTCTTTGTCATCAAGTATCTTATTTCTCCATCCATTTTGAAGGACAGTTTTGCAGGGCACATCCATCTGGGTTGGAAATCATTTTCCTTTAGGATCTGAAATATTTCACTCCATGCTCTTCTTGACTTCATTGTGTTGAAAAGCCTGCTGTGATTCTGATAAGTTTTCTTTTATAGTTGATCTTTCTCTTCTCTCCAGCAGGTTTTAATGTTCTGTTCTTATGTTGGATTTCTGGTATTTTAATTATTATATGTCTGGGTGTAGTTTACTTTGGTTATGGCTATTTGGAGTTCAATATGCTTTACTTACCTGTATCTCAGTTTCCATTCTCATGTTTGGGAAATTTTCAACTACTTCTTTTTTGTTTATATCTAACAATCTTTACATCAACTTGCAACTGTTAAATTGTTATTTCCTAATTCCTTGTGATTTTTAAAAGATCTTTCCTTCTCTGTTCACTAGCTGCAATCTTGTCTTCAAGGTCTGAGAGTCTATCTTCACTTTCACTGAAGTGGATTTCCCAACTTTTGATGGAATTTTTGATTTCCCGTATATCTCTTTGAATCTGTTTCATGCATTTTGTTTGTTTCTTATACTATTCACTCAATATTTTCATCTTTTTGCATTGTTCCTCTAAATTTTTAACTATGTCTTCCTTAGATGTGTTCAGCATTTTTTCATTACATTTATCATTTCTTCTTTTACACAGGAGATTATTTCTGATCTGAGTTCTTTTATAGCAGGGCCCAAATAGGGCCAGATGGAGCCTCTGGTGCATCCTTTGGTGATATGGAATGCTGGGTGGGGCCCTACCTGTCTTGTAGCTATGCACCAAAGCTACCCTGTGGGCAGGAAATCACCATACACTCTTTCAGCTCATGAAGTGGAATGCCTGTTTAGGATTTTTATGCCTTCTTTTTGGAGTTTTCCCTGAGCAAGTACGTAATGATGTACTTTGTCTCTTTTGATCAGTATTGGCTTGAAGTTTACATTGCCTGAAATTAGAATAGGCACTACTGCCTTTTTGTGGGTGTGTATGGGGAGTTCCTGCACCCCGACCTGATGAAGATTCCAGACCTATCTCTACTGTGTTCCCAATATTCTGGGGAGCACCTGTCTCTGGAGGATAAAGGGAATGGACATTAAGGTGAACAGGTGAGCCACAGATATAGTTCAGTGGGACAGCACTTGCCTGGCAAGTGCAAGGTCATGAATTCAATTCCCAGCACAAAAAATAAAAGAATCCAGGTGGCTTCCTGGGGTTGTAGGATGACATGTGAGGAAATATCTGGGTATCCCCAGTCCCAGACCCCTGATTGAACAGGGTGGAGGGTTCAGCATGAACCTTGCCCTTCCTGAGTAGGAACCTCCACTTCTCACAGGAATCAGGGCAAAGGGAAACTGAGACAGGCACAGGGCAGAAACAATCATGAGGGAAGTGTCCTGGGAGTTGGGCACAGTGTGTTTTGGCCCAGGCTTTTATGGGAGAATAACCTCAGAAAGCTTTCTCCTCATGCCTGGATTTTTTTGTCCTACTCCTGGGAGCTACCTGGGTGTGACCTACAGGCACTTTATTTCTAACCTTGTGGGGTGACGTTAGGCTTGACAGGAAATGGCATAGAGCTGAGGCTGAGGGGACAGAAGAGGCAATATGGTGAGTTGGTGACAAGCCACAAAACCTCCCTTTCAACCACACTCATTCCACATTCTTGAGTGAGCCTGAGGCTGCATCTGTCATCCCTGAGCATGTCAGACATAGGCAGGAGGCTGCTAAGCCTGACTGGGGTCTGACTGAGAGTGAGGCTGAGCCCCCAGCACAACCACTCCTGCAGAGAGAAGCACCAGGCTGCGGGCACCACTGGGAATAGCCCCTAATAAGTCCCCTGCTTAATGCTTACCTGAGACTCAGAAGGGGCTGGTGCTGCTCCCTGGGTCACTGGGGTCTCTGCCCAGCAGGTCTGAAGTGGAGTGCTCTATAGTTCTGTGATACATTTGAGTTTTACACTTGTATATTGTTTCTGTGCTTTCATCAAAGTTAAAAATAACAATTTCCTGTGAAAAATGAAAAGCATATGAACTTATTCTTAAAAATAAGTATTTATACCTTGATTGTCTAGGAATTTTATTAGATTTCTACAACAATTTCAGAGCATACTTCTTAATAAAAGTCATTTTATTCAAGAAGTTTAAAATTGTGTTTTATTAATGAAGTTTGGCAACATTCTGAAATTTCATTAATTTGATTTGTGCACAATCACAGGAAATTTGTAATATGATCCACTACTTTAAGAATTTGTAATTTGTCTTTTTTATTTTAAAAAGAATAAAACAAAATAAAAAAGAACAAAGCAAATCAGAATAGAACAATGCAAGCAACACAGCACTTCACAACAAGACAACTGGATGTCAACAGTAACTAATAGTACTATTTTCTTTGAAATAGTTGAGCATACCTTCACACACAATGATATCAAACATAACAAAATAGTATAAAACCATTCAAGAGAAGGAAAGCATTACAGGACTTCAAAACCAAATAACAGGAAATGAGCAATGGCTACTATAATATCTCATTTTCCTTAAAAAATTTGTTTATACCATCACACATAAAAAAATCAAATAAAACACAATAGGCTCAAACTAATCAAAGCAGAACAAAAGCATGGTAGGACTTCAAAGCAAGATGATAGCAAATCAGCAATGGCTGCCATAATGTATTGTTTTCTTCAAAATATCTATTCATACCATTACACATAATAAAATCAAACAAAACAGAATGAAACCAATAAATGAAAGCATTATAAGACTTCAAAACAATATAATAGGAAACCATGATTCCATAAAATATCCCATTATATTCAAAATAGTTGCCCCTACCATCTGACAGCATAAAATCTAACAAAACAAGACAGAACAAAGCCAAACTTAACAAAATTGTGTAAACAATGCAAGAGTTCAAGATAAGACAATAAGAAATTGACAGTAGTTTCCACCTTTCCCTCCCAGGTGTTTTCTCCCCTTTGCTCTTACATTAACTATTTTGCTTTTGGATCCCATTAACTCCTGTTTCTTATGCTTGGGTTCATGCGTATGAGTTTGAATTGTTTTGGCCATGAACATGGTCTCTAGTTGCATCCATTTACCTACAGGAGCCTTGAGATTATTCTACCTTATAGCTGGGTAGCTTTCCACTGCATGGAAATATCATATACTTATTATCCATTCTGTGGTTGATGGACAAGTTGCTCTTGATTTTTTTTTTTTTTGGTCTTCTTTCACATGGAACAATTGTTTTCTCTCCTTTGATTTTCAGTCTATGAATTTCCTTTGCAGTTAGATGTGTTTCTTGTATACAGTGTATTGATGGATCTGGTTTCTTGATCCACACACCCCTTTTTTCTTTTTATTGCTGAACTGAGGCCATCTATATTAATGGTTACAACCAGCATACCTTGGTTTGTCTCTGCCCTGCTATTCTCCTGTTTTTGGCCCTCCACGTTTCTCCTTCATTCATTTGCCTGTCTTGTTCGGTGAACCTTCTCTACTGCTGTTCTTGGAATCATGGTCATTTTTATCTATCTCTAGAATATTCTTTAGCAGTATCTGTAGGATTAGTTTGCTAGTCAAGAATTCCTTTAGTTGCTCTTTATCATGGAACTATGTTATTTTTCTATCTATTTTGAAACATAGGTTTGCTGGGTAGATCAATCTGGGTTGGAAGTTGTTTTCTTTTAGGGTTTGAAACATTTCACTCCAAACTCTTCTTGACTTGATGGCTTGTGTTGATAAGTCTTTTTTGATTCTGATTTGTTTAACTTTTCTCCAACAGCTTTTAATATTGTGTTCTTGTGCTGAATTTCTGGGGTCTGGATTATTATATATCTGGGTGTAAATTTACCTTGTATATGGCTAGTTCGAGTCCTATATGCCTCACTTATCTGCATGCCAAATCCATTTCCCAAGTTTGAGAAGTTTTTTTTCTATTACTTCTGTGAACATCTTTTTAATTTTATTTATGTTGACCCCTTCTTCTTCTTCACTGATACCTATAACTCTTAAATTATGATTCTTTGCATCATCTTTCAGCCATTGAGTTATTTCCTGATTCTGTGTTATTTTTAAGAGATCTTTCTTTTCATGATAACTAGTTTCAATCCTGTCTTCAAAGGTTTGAAAGTCTATCTTTGGTCTCTTTCAAGTGGTTTTGCCAGCTTTTGATAGAATTTTTAATTTCCTGCATCTCTCTTTGATTCTATTTCATGCATTGTAATTCTTTTCTATATTCATTCAAGGGTTCCGTCATTTTCCTATTGTCCTCTTTATTGTCTCTCTCTTCTTTAGACCTGCTGAACAATTCTTTCAGTATGTTTGTGATTTCTTCTTTTACTTGAGATACTATTTCTGATTTGACTGCTTTTATAGTCTCATGAAGTTGTTTCCTATCATGTGTTTTATTCAAACAGATGCAAATAACAATTATACATATGTATATATTAGTCTCTCTTTAAGGTACAATTTAAACTTCCACAAAATACTCAAAAATTGAAGTGTTTGAATACACTATAAGAGAAAAATCTCTCACTTCAGTAAAAGCCCGGCCCTTCATTTGATATTAGCATTTAATACAATATTCACATATTGTGAATACTAAATGAGGAAAATTAAAGAAAAGCTCAACTTGAAATTCTAAACATCAAGTCAGATTTTGTCTTGCTTCATCCTAAGCTTTATTCCTTTGTTAATGAGAAGACTTTGATATATCTGAAGTACAGAAGTTGCTGTTTTCTATACTACTGCAGTGTAAAGCATTGCCACACTAGCTGATTGACACACTTATATCAACATACCTGTAGATACCATTCCTGTCTTTTCTTCTCCTTTTCTTCCTGCTTTATTTATTGTTTTATTTTTCATTTTAAAGAGAAAGTAACACTAAAACAAAATTTCAAAACACGATGATAGGACTCTGCCCTTGCGTTTGTTAACACCTAATCCAGCTGAGAGATGGTAGAGACAGTGCGAGAAGCCCTGACATTGGGAGCCAGCTTGCTGGGAAAAGTCTTTGCCAACACCAAGTGTCGTCTTTTGTCTTTAAGGAATGTTGCCTTGTATGTGTTAAAAAAAATTTGTTACAGTGTTAAATTCTCTACTAACTGTAGAGAATGAAAGTGCAATTACAAAAGAAAAAACAAGATAATAGGAGAATAACAATGGTTAATACATTGCATATTGTTATCTTTAAATTTGTCACTTAGAACATAAGAAATAGGATTTAGCTTCCCAGGCAACATTAGTACAAACTGTTCTTTTCAACAAATGAAGAGAAATAAGTAGTACAATTCTCATAACTACACACACACATGCATACACACATATTTCTTTTTCCCTTCCTTTTCTCCTTTCCTCCATCCCAGTTTCTCTTTCCTTTTGAACAGTGTCTTCCCATTTTATATTTTTTCCTGCTTTGAAACATTACTCTTAACTTCTTTGCAAATTTCAAGTGTGCAGTACCACTTTGGTAACTGCAGTAAAGCAGTGCTGTGGTGGGGAAGTGGGTCACACGTCCTAATGTAACTGCAGTAAAGCAAAGCTGTGGTGGGGAAGTGGGTCACATGTCCTAATGTAACTGCAGTAAAGCAGTGCTGTGGTGGGGAAGTGGGTCACATGTCCTAATGTAACTGCAGTAAAGCAAAGCTGTGGTGGGGATGTGGCTCACATGTCCTAATGTAGATGCAGGAGGAATGAGTCATGGAGACCTGCCCACACCATGCTGACCACAGCTCATACAGCTGCTGCTGAGAAAACTTACTTTCTTCCTTTGGGCAAAGTGCATTTCCTTTCAAGATAAGGAAATTGATGAAGAAAGTCTTCACTGGGCATAAGAAGGGATCTGAAGAGATGTGTTGTGTATCTTCCTTTAGCTGAAGAAAGGAGAACTCCACCACCCAGTATGCTACCTGCTCCATGCTGGCACCTGTAGAGCAGCTCTCCTTTATTAAAAGTGACAAATAATGATGATCAAGCAGAATATAACTTCTCCAGCACTGTCTGAACTTAAAACCTTCAAAGGACTATAATAAAGGCTGTTTATCAGAACTGGAATTGCTCACAAAATGATAGAAATTGACATATGTGGAAGCCTTTGAGAAAGTAGATGAATCATCATTTACTCTGAACTATGAAACTCTGCAAAATAGTACCAATTCACAAAGCATTACATGTTCATAGAAGAGATTTTACTCATTTTACTGACATCTCAAATAAAGTGTACATAAAGTAATAAATTTCAAATAATTTAAAGAAATGCTCATATAGTAAATCATAGAAAAAGCCAAGGGAACTAAAACTGAAACCTTTTGTAGAATGTGTAAAAAGGTTCAGAAATGTACAGATAAGTAAAATAGTGACCAAAAGTAAATGTAAATGGAAGACAGATCAATAACACAATCATCTACTACACTGCAATCTCTTTAGGAGAAAATTCATGTAATTAATAAAGCACATTTGTTTTATACACTGTCAATATTTGGATATTGGTCACTATGTTCATGGGGCAGAGGATGCTGCCCAGAGGAACAGAATCAGATCTGGGACTCTGTGAGTATATAGCAGTGAGTATATAGCAATGTCTCCCTCACATAGGAGGGAGATTCTTTGGGATTCTTTGGTCGTGGGTTTGGTGCAGCTTTGTTACAGCTGTTGCACCCTGGGCCTCTTCTGAAAGTTTCCCAAGCACCTGGCCCCCACTGTGCTGTGGTGAGGAGCTGGTCTTCTTCCTCTGTGGGCAGCAGGCAGTGAACTTTGCACAGTGTGACCTGTGGCTGTGAATATCACACCCTGTTTGTTTTCTATATTTTCTCAGTTCTTACCTCCTGTTTTCAGAAGAAACATCATGACCCAAATCAGTCAGCCTCCCATGTCCTGTAAATCCTGGAAGGGAAGGCAGCATGGGGTCAAGATGGAGAAGCCTGTGCTGAAACATGGGGTGCACAGGACCCTTGGGAGGCTCAGTTCATGCACTGTTTGCACCCAGCCCAATCACCCCAGGGCAACACCCAAGACCAGCACAGTCATGGAGGGCAGCATCCACATAAGCATGGATCACCTCCTTTGTGATTGTCCCTCCCAGATGTTGTCTGACCCAGAAACTCTGTGTAACATGCTGTGTTCTCTCAGTCCCTTCTCACTTCTCAAACACATAGGCCTTCCCAGGTGGGAGGTATGGGGCAGGTGCAGGTGACATAGCAGACTTTCCAGTGAGTCCTCTGGCAGCTCATGGGCAAGATGTCCCAGTGTCTGAGGGTCTTCTTCTCTTCAGGAGCTGAAATAGCTCTGCTAGTCTCCTTCAGGAACCTGCGATGTTCTGAGTCTGGTCTCTGGGTGAGCTGGAATCACCTCTGTGAGTAGGAAACCGTAGTGCTGGCATCTAAGGTCCTGTGAAGACCAGGAGCTGCCTGCTCTTCTCCAGCCTGTCCAGGATGAGGAAATAAAGGGATTTCCTGCTGCAGAGTCTGAGAGGAAATTCTGTGAGAGAATTGTGATAAATAATCCCACATTTGATTTCTATTGATAGAATCTGGTAGATTTTAATCTATTCAACCATGCATACAATATTATTAAAACAGAAAATTTCAAGAGAAACTTGGCTCAGGTTTGACAAGTGCTCTTAGTGAAATTTCTGTTCCGGGAGACCTGATGTGTCCATGGTGGGTTGAGCTGTACTTTGCCCAAACACCAGGCAGCTCTGGACATAGGGAGGCTTTGAGTTTGGGAAAACCTCTCAGGAATGCAACTGAAGGAACCACTCATGGCCAGGAGCATGGTAATGGTTCTACATTCCCTCCTTAAGCCTGGTCCCCTGCTCTCCTGTGAGGTCATAATAATCTTCCCATCAGCTTGGCTAAGCCCTGGTTTCCCAGGGATGATGTGATGCTGTGTAGTCAGCCATGCTCACATAGGTTGGGACCCTGATCTCTGAGCTCCACCATGGATTTCTAAACAACAAGCTCACTGAGCACTGTTCTGTATCTGACACCATGACTCAAAGAGGACCAAATGGTGGTTCCTAAGCCAACAACCTCCCTGCAGATGCCAGCATATGCGCATCCCATGATGCTGCCTTCAGGCATGCAGTCTTGGGCTTTTATCTCCCCCCTTCCTAATGTCAGAACCCTGCAGACGAAAATACTCAGGAGGATTCCTGAACTCTGCATCATGTTGGAACTTTGGGCACTGGAGAACAGGCGGCATACTTGCCACTCTGGTGAGCAGCTGGTGGCCTGGCAAACCACTGGCACACCAGGGCGAGAACTATCAGTGACTCCTAAGCTCTGCATCATGTTGGAACTTTGCATGCCAGGAGATAAGATGGCCTGTTGGCCAGCCTGTAAGCAGCTGGGGCCCTGCCGGTGCGCGGGCTAAGAATCATTCATTGATCCAAACCGTCCCACCCCATTAGAAAGTAGGCACAGGCGGTCTGAGTATCTTTTTGGAGGATGAATATATATAGCATGGTGAGTAAGGGGGATTTCCTTCCACCATCTCTTTGAAGGCAAATATTTTTATCATTGTTTTGCTCAGTTTTGATTAATGGTACTGCTTTATTCAATATTCTGTTTTTAAAAGTTCTATATTTCCTTCCATTTTCCTCTACTTGATTGAAACAACAACTAATGTGAACAAAATGCTTTGTACTATAGAGCCCGTTGCTTGTGTCCTGGTGACCTGCTCTGAGGTTCTGTGGTAGTTTTATTGCAGTGCGGTCGCATGGGTTTGTTCTGTCTTGTTCTGCTGTATTTTGCTACCTTCAAAAAAAAGTAGATAAGAAAGTAACAAAATACCTCCAAAAATCTCCCAACTCCACCAATGCTGATCCATGGGGCATGGATGAGGAGAAACTCAAAAACAAGGCAACAGAATTATATAAGGTGATTAAAAGTATATAACAACAACAAAACAAGTCAGTAAGGTACTGAGCAACCTGAAACAGGATATAACTAAGCAAATAATGGACTTAAAAAGTAAACAGAAGAAAAGAAAGTGCTCTAGAGGATATGGCTGCATGTATGTTTGAGTGTGTAGGATTGATAACCATGTTGCTAAGTTGTTACTGGATCGTTGAACTTCTTTGCAGTCTCACTGTTTGAATGTCCACTTTGTATGCTTTAATTTTGTAACTTTAACAACTAGGTCTAAGAAGACAATATGTAATTTATCAACTAGTGATTTCTTACTGCTTTTTTTCTGAAATTCTGTATTATTTCTACCCCTTTTTCTGTTTTGCTTTTTTTTCTCTTTAAATAAAAATTTTTTAAAAAAACACACACACACAGAAGGTGACAATGACATGACACCACAGACCCCTCAAGGCAGGGCTCACTCACTGCCCCATGCACCCAGGACTGTGAATCAAGCTCAGCATCACCCAGAACTCAGCACCCATTAGGCCACATGGAGGCTAGGAAACCCCAGGCTCTGAGCCCACAGAGCACCCTGGGCAAGGACCTGGGCCTCTGTTGGGCAGGTTTCTTCCATGGTGACACTCTTCCTTCTCAAGGAAGCATCATGTGAATCTGAACAGGGTGGGACCATGTTTAACACTGCAGAGTCACTTAGTGATACCCACCTCCTGTGACTCCACTGGAGACCATAGATATGTGAGGATTTAAGTCACACTCAAGACCTCATGCTGGAGGCAAAATTTTCTTAAACTCTCCTGTAATAACAACTTAGCTCTGGGTGCAGATGGCCAACCCACTTACTTGAAGTTATCCAAAAGAATTCCACAGTGATGAAGTATATTCTGTATCTGAACTATCAAAAAGGGCAGTGCCTACCAATGGATATGACTTGTAGTAAAATTAGAATAAATGAATAAAAGTTATCATTCAGCTATTCCCAAATCTGCCATAACTGACAAGCTCACAGGGCATGGGAGAGTGGAGGCTGTGATGGAGAAAAGCAGCAATTCAATCCTTTCCCTTTGCAGCAACTTCTCCTGCTCTGTATCTATAGTAGGAACTGAGACTCACAGGTCCATTTTGCCACAGAACTCATGTGAAAGACTCAAGGGCAATATGTGACACTGATGGCAAATAACCTTGTCCCCTGGCATCAGGTAACAAGCAGAATCCCTCCTGCACTGACTCACACCTCCTGCCCTCCTGGAATTGCTGGGATAGAGACTTTGCCCCAGTCCTGAGGCTGTGAACCTGTTCTGTGCCTGGCATCCTGTAGTCAAGGAGCCACAGCCACTCTCTACAATTCATGTGCTCTGGAAGCGGGTTTCTGCTGACCACCCAAGGCTCCCTTCATCCCTTTTCTTGCCTGGAATCAGTGTCTGTTCAGAACAAGCCCTGGCCTGCTACTCTGAATTAGGGGCTCCCTAACTGTTGGAATTAGCACATGGTTTCCTTCCCATGAAATACCCTGTATTTCTGGGGCACTCACTGTGGACACAATTTCCCTTCATCTCTCAGCCTCAGTGAAGGTCTGTGGACCCCACTATGACTGTGGCCCTCAGTGCACAATTCACTGTTTAGTACCCGATTTCCCTGGGCTCTGATGCCTGGAACATCAGTGCTCTGAGGCCCTGATGATTCCCATTCTCCTCTCTGAGCCAGGTGTCCTCCAAGGGTCCTGTCCACAGAGGGCTTCAGGAACATGTGATGGGGAATTGCGCTGATATCTACCCCTGAAAGATGAAGCCTGTATGGACCCCAGGACCCTCTCACATGACCCAGAATATTTCAAGTCCCTGCAGCACTAGGGTGACAGCTCTTCCTCTGCTGTCTGAGACCTGTGTCTGAGGGGCGCACACTGGTCAGTGGGCGGAGAGGAGTCCACACACACTGTGAGCCTGCTGTGTGCAGGACGGCCACCCACGCTGCAGGGCACACACAGCCTACACTGCAGAGGACGGGGTGAGGAGGAACAGACAGACATCCACACCCTTTATCTCCCTGGACACTGCATGGAGCTGGCCTGGTGCAGCTCACCTGTTGCTAAGAGGAAGCTGCCCCAGCAACAAACACTCTCAGCTTTGCAGCACAACACAACCAGCCACTCAGAGACACAGACTGTGGTTTACTTTTAAATAGTGATTAAGTAAATTTTAAAAATTGAGTCTTAAAAAAGTTTTCACATTTTTCAACTCGACATTTCCACTGTATACTCTAGTGTAGCTGCCAACCATTGTATGTGGAGAAAACTTGTTTACCTATTTTCCACTGGTAGAAGTTTTGCAATTGTTATCTTCCTCCCTGTGAGCAATGATCTCCTGACCTGAAATACCATGGTCAAAGCTATCTGGGGAGGGAATTCTCTTCACAGCCTTTTCAGTGTTCTGTGTTGATTCTTTTCCTTGTGTCCTGTAACACACTTTCATCACTCTATGTGAGTTTTTTTCTTAGCATTTCTGGAGTACTTTCAATTGATAGGAAACAGAAAATGTCTAAGTCCTAGTTTGGCAAAAAGACAAGAGCTCCCCTGAATGAATGAGCAACCAGCCTCTGATCCAGTTACCCACACAGTCCCTGATTCCATCTGAAGCCTCCTGAGAGTCACATTCACTGTCTCCACTTCTGTCTGGGTTCTAATGCTCTAAGCCCTCACCAGAACCCCAGTTAAACTCCCCTCCCCACCCCACCCCCAGCTTTCTAGGATGTCACCTACCTGCTTCTCCCCACTTTTCCACATTCTACTCCTAGACCAATTTGACAGCCACTCCCAGTGGTATGCATAACTCATGTGACTCTGCACCATTCCTGATCCATCTACTAGGTGATGCTGCTCCCACTGGAGGTTCACCTCCTCCTTTGATATGCTCTGATCACACTGCTTTGGTCACAGGTCACCTCTACCAGGGCCTCTGGCAGCTTTGGACCATTGGTGATTCAGACTGGAACACAGAGACAAGGGGACAACTGTGGCCCTACATGTCTTGGCTTGAGGATCCTGAGCCTCCTGTAGGGGGAGCAGTCGCCATGCTCACCCCAGGTGCACATGAGGTCTCACAACAGGTCTCCTGCCAGCTCTAGCTGCTGTCCTGGTGAGCAGAGGCCCTTCTGACACTGAGAACACTAGAGAATACTCCTCTCCAAGTCATGGGGGAGCCCTGCATCCCTTCTCTTTCTCCATGGGTCCAACACAGGCCACTGGGCAGGCAGAGCCTCTGTAGCACCAGTGGAGCCCTCAGCCCTGGAGGGAGCACAGCAGGGAGCAGCAGGAGCAGCCGCTGTCCCCGGGTGTGCACAGCACCCACTGTCACTGTCCTCACACACAGGTGACCATCCCGATGGTAAAGCACACATGGAAAGCAAAGACCTGCACGTGGGGCTTGGCCTGCCACCTCCTATTCACACAGGGCCACACTCTCTTCAAGGACAGCCCAGGACCTGGGGATGGTGAAGCCCAACTGAGCTCTCAGCCCACAGCACAGGTGTGGGGACAGCTACCATGACTCACTCTCGAGCAGGGGACTGGAGTCATCCTTCAGGTCCCCAGAAGGAAAACTATGAACACAGGAAATGGGAATCGGAGCTCAGGAAGCACCACACATTTATTTCTGCTGCTGGGTCTGTCAGTGTGTGGTTATTGCAGTGAAATCCTGGAGACAGCCACTATACAGAGGGGAAAAGCTGATGAGGAGAGAGGCCCCCTCCACCCCCATTTCCTGCAGGATGAGTGATCAGATGCTGGGTCCCCACTGAAGATCTCCCCCTCAGCACAAAGGCCATGTGCTCTTCTAGACTGCTTGGTATTTCTAGAGTCTGGGAAAACTCTACAAAAAAAACAGTAATTTAAAAATGGCCCCGGAGTGGGCTGAGGATGAATATCAAGATGAGCCCTTGGAATGCTGTAGGGGATGGAGAAGCTCCTGATCCCTCCTCTCCCCACTCTAGGCTATGGGCTGACCAAGGCTCTGTGATCCCCTGGGGAATTCTCTGAGTATCTGGTTCCAGGGAGCACTGGGTGCCCAGAGGTATGAGCTTTACAGAGAAGGAAGATCCAGGAACTTGGAAAAAAGAATCTTACTCAGCAACAATGACAAGTTCCCCAGCCCATAAAAGACAAAAACGATGCAGGGTGGTATCACTGTTACTATTGCAGACCTGCTGCTAGTCAGAGCGCTGTGATGCCCTGGAGCTGGTGGTGACAGGTGAGAGGATACTCACAGTCCCAGCCCCAAAATCTGCCCTCAGGAAGAGATCTGCTCTCAGGGATGTCCTCCTCTCACAGCCCAGCTCTGGGCCAGTGTGGGAAGTGTGTCCATTTCCCACACT
This sequence comes from Hydrochoerus hydrochaeris, assembly GCA_004027455.1. Classification (NCBI taxonomy): domain Eukaryota; kingdom Metazoa; phylum Chordata; class Mammalia; order Rodentia; family Hydrochaeridae; genus Hydrochoerus; species Hydrochoerus hydrochaeris. The sequence goes on from PVLA01014218.1 coordinate 31,908, forward strand.
GCCTCCTTCTCTCCTAGGAGTCTACAGCAAACCCAGCCTGTCAGCCCT